>JAJOOO010011038.1:0-29073 GCA_029582685.1 Solanum piurae
TTCAAGTTCTAAGTTCAAGTTCAAATTCTAAGTTCAAGTTCAAGTTCTAAATTCAAGTTCAAGTTCTAATTTCAAGTTCAAGTTCTAAGTTCAAGTTCAAGTTCTAAGTTCAAGTTCAAGTTCAAGTTCTAAGTTTAAGTTCAAATTCTAAGTTCAAGTTCAAGTTCTAAGTACAAGATCTAATTTCAAGTTCAAGTTCTAAGTTTAACTTCAAATTCTAAGTTCAAGTTCAAGTTCAAGTTCTAAGTTCAAGTTCAAGTTCTAATTTCAAGTTCAAGTTCTAATTTCAAGATCAAGTTCTAAGTTCACGTTCAAATTCTAAGTTCAACTTCAAATTCTAAGTTCAAGTTCTAATTTCAAGTTCAAGTTCTCAGTTCATGACATTCAAACATTCATCATCTAAATCCATGGCATTCAAACATTCACCATCTACTCATAACACTTCAATTACTAATTTCTAACTTCAAATTAACACTTTACTAACTAGTCCTAAAATCAAATCCAAAAAAATCTCAATTCAACCTCAAATTACATATTCTCAAGTTTAAACTAGTCCTAAAAAACAAAAATGCTAATTCTTCACTAACTAACAATGCCCAATTTAAAAATGCCCAATTTTTTTTTTTAAAATCCTAAAATAAAAATCTTCAATTATCTATACCTAACTAACAATAATCAAATCAAATTAACAATTGAATAACACAACCCAACCAACAAAAAGAATAATATACTAACAAACAATCAATTATAATCACTAAAATTAAAAAAAACAAACTAAAATTTAACCCAAATCTTAACAAGGAGAGGCAGCAGCACTTCAGGGACGGCGACAGGCGACGGGGAAGGGCAGCACTAGGAGAGGACAACGACAAACGACGGCGACGGGGAAGGGCGGCGACGGTGACGGGGAGGGAGATCGATATAGAGAGAAGGGAGAGAATAAGAGTGAAGAGAGAGGAAAATAAGAAAATTGCGATCTGTCTTTTAGATATTTTATAAAAAGCGACGGACAGCGTCTCTAAGTCCGTCGCTTTTTTAAAATATAGTTGACCAACATTTTGACCAAAAAGCGACGGACTAAGAGACATTGTCCTTCGCTTTTTAAAAATTGTTGACCATATATTTTGACCAACAAGCGACGGACATAAAGATGCCGTCCGTCGCTATAATAAAAAAAATATTATTAAAATAAAATAAATTAAAAGCGACGGACAGTGTCGTTAATTTTTAATTTATATAATTATTTTTAATAAAAGCAACGGACGGCGTCTCCATATATATTAAATAAATAATTATTAATTATTTATATATTTTGCGCAAAAATCTACAAAAAAAAGTGACGGACTAAGAGATGCCGTCCGTTGCTTTTTGTAAAATAATTTAAAAAATAATTATTTTTATTAAAAAGCGACGGATAGTGTGGCAAAAGGCGTCGCTTTTTGGAGCGACGCCGTCCGTCGTTTTTAAGCAATTTTTTAGTAGTGAGAAACCTTTTGAGTAATAATCTCAAAGTTGAGGAAGAGGAAATATTTTCTTTAAAACATAATGAGCTAAGTATATTTTGGTAGTAGTATTGAGCACTGATATAGGGGAGAGTTCTAACCACTCACAACCCCATAAACCATGTAGCCAATGTGGGTAGAAAATGGTCATACTTTTTAGATGATTCATTTATTAGTTTTTAGCATAGACTAGTGGATCCACTAAGTTAAGGAGTTCTATACCTTGGCAAACTATAGAACAGCTCTGGCAGCATGGGCTAGACGATGTATCATCACATAGCTCATAGTTATGGTTGTCGGTTAGAGAATCTCCTAGACAGAGTTTACTTTGTGTTTTTGCATACAAACATAGATTATATTGTATTTTCTAATACATTGAGTAGTGATCTACTGTTGTAAAGCTTTTCTTGATACTGCAATATTTCTATTGCTTTATATTGAATTGAGGTTGAGTTGACTTGAGACGAGGTAAGTGTTTCTTCAGTTATAGTTCAAGCTTACGTCTTGCTTTAGATTTCCCCTCTCATGCTCGTACATTCCATGTACTGACGCCATTTGTCCTGCATATTTTAAGATGCAGATACAGGTAACCAAGATCAATATCCAGCGCTTCGTTGATCAAGTTGAGTTCTAGAGTTATTTGGTCAGCCTCCTTGCTTCTGGAGGATCCCTTTATTATGTTTTATCATTTCAATTTTGTTAGGCTTCATAGATAGATAGACAATAGTTCATGACTGTTTTCCATTTTTAATTTAAATGTTTAAACACTTGAGTTGCCTCTTTGACCAGTTGAATGTTCCTTTACAACATTCTGAGTTTGTTACATGAGTTTATCTTTTGAGTTCTTTTAATGTTGAGTTCGCCTTCCGCTAAGAGTTAAGCCAGGCCAAGGGTTCTCTTGGGCCAGGAATTATTTTTGAGTGTCGCTCACGTCCATAGTGTAGGCTCGGGGTGTGACAAGCTTGGTATCAGAGCACAGAGTTCAAGAGTCCTAGGGTGTCTATGAAGCCGTGTCTGTAGAGTCCTAATTATCGATGTGAAGTGCGTCACATCTATAATTAGGAGGCTGCAACATTTAGGAACAATCTCACTTCTTTCATACTCTTTTCGTGCGATGTAGTTCATCTCTATAAAGTTTCTTTCTAATTTGTGCTTGCGCGTATCTTTCAGAGCATGCCTCCACGAAGAGTTATCTGAGGTTGTCCTGCTAGGAGGAATGTCAAGGATCAAGGGGTACCCAATGCACCATAAGTGCAACCCTAAGGAGAGGTTACTAATGATGAGTTTTGGGACGCTATCCGGATGTTAAGCCAAGTAGTGACCAACCAAGCTGGACAACAGAGAGGGAATCGACAGGATGTGGCTGATACATCTATAATACGTGAGTTCATAAGGATGAATCCTCCAGATTTCACCCGTTCAACTGTCACTGAGGATCTGAAAAACTTTGTTGAAGAGCTACATAAGGTTTTTGAGATTATGCATGTTGTTGATGTTGAGCGAGTGGAACTAGCTACATACCAATCGAAGGGTGTCGCTAGAATCTAGTTTGACCAATGGAAGAAGAATAGAGTTGAGGGTCCACCAATTGTGAGTTGGGTTGTGTTCAAAGAGGCCTTCATGGGGCGTTTATTTCCCCATGAACTAAGAGAGGCGAAGGTAAGGGAAATTCTCACTCTTAAGCAGGAATCTATGAGTGTGCATGAGTATAGTCTTAATTCCACCCAACTTTCCCGGTATGCTCCGGAGATGGTTGTTGATTAGAGGAGCATGATGAATTTGTTTGTTTCTGAGTTATCTCGTCTGTCAAACAAAGAGGGTAAGGAAACTATGTTGATAGGGGACATGAACATAGAAACACTTATGATCCATGTGCATCAGGTTGAGGAAGATAAGTTGAGTGATAGAGAAGAGTTCTGAAACAAGAAAGCTAAGACAATTGGGAACGAGTTCAGAAAGCAGAAGAGCAAAGCGAACCAGTCATCTTTCCAACAGAAGCAAAATGGACATGCTCCATCGTCTGCTAGTGGACATGCACCAAGGAACATAGGTGAGCTCAAGAATCAAAATTCGCAGAATTTTAGAGCTAGACCTGCACAGTCTTAGGGTAGTGTGGCACAAGGGGGTAATGGGACTCATGAATGTGCTAAGTATGGTAGGAACCACTCGGGAGTGTGTCGTGATAGCTCCACTAGTTGCTTCAAGTGTGGTCAGAATGGTCACTTCATGAGAGAGTGCCCAAAGAACAGGCAGAGTGGTGGCAATGAGGGCAATAGGGCCCAATCTTCTTCAGTGGCTCCGCCAGATAGAGTTGCACCTAGAGGAGCTACTTCAGGGAAAGGTGGAGGGACAAACCATTTGTATGTTATCACCAGTCGCCAAGAGCAAGAGAATTCGCCTGATGTTGTCACTGGTATGATCAAAGTCTTTACTTTTAATGTATATATTTTGCTAGATCCAGGTACGAGTCTATCTTTTGTGACTCCATATATATCTATGAGGTTCGATATTATTCTTGATCAACTTCAGGGTGCCACTTTTTTTCTTAGATAGACCTCAAATTAGGCTATCATCAGTTGAGAGTAAGAGAAAGTGACATCCCTAAGATAGCTTTCAGGACCCGTTATGGTCCTTAAGAGTTTCTGGTTATGTCTTTTGGCCTAACTAAGGCTCCTGCAGCATTCATGGATCTTATGAACAAAGTATTCAAGCCTTATTTTGATATGTTTGTTATCGTATTCATTGATGATATTCTAATCTATTCGAGGAATGAGGAAGATCATGCTAGTCATCTCAGAGTACTTCTTCAAACTCTCGAGGATAGAGAGATGTATGTTAAATTCTCTAAGTGTGAATTTTGGCTTGAGTCTGTGGAATTCTTAGGCCACATTTTTTCTGGTGATAGGATTCTAGTTGATACTCAAAAGATTGAAGCAGTGCAGACGCCTAGACCCACATTTCTAACTGATATTAGAAGTTTCTTTGGATTGGCTGGTTATTATAGGAGGTTTGTCAAGGGGTTTTCATCATTTTCATCCCCATTGACAAAGTTGACTCAGAAAATGGTTAAGTTCCAATGGTCTGAAGCTTGTGAGAAAAGTTTTCAGGAATTGAAGACTAGGTTGACTATTTCCCTAGTATTGACCTTACCAGAGGGTACGCAAGGCTTTGTGGTATATTGTGATGCATCCAGAGTTGGATTGGGTTGTGTATTGATGCAGAATGGCAAGGTTATAGCTTATGCCTCCAGATAGCTTAAGATTCACAAGATAAATTACCCAACCCTTGATCTAGAGTTGGATGCTATAGTATTCACTTTGAAATATGGTGTCACTATCTTTATGGTGTTCATGTAGATGTGTTCACTGATCACAAGAGCCTTCAGTATGTATTCAGTCAGAAAGAGCTTAATCTCAAACAGAGGAGGTGTGTTGGAGTTACTCAAGAATTATGATATGAGTATTCTCTATCACCCAGGTAAGGCTAATGTCGTTACTGATGATTTGAGCAGGTTTTCTATGGTTAGTACTTCCCATGTTGAGAAGGACAAGAAAAAGTTAGCAAAAGATGTGAATAGACTTGAATGACTAGGAGTCCGATTAATGGATTCCAACAAATGAGGAGTAGTGGTGATGAATGGGGCTGAATCATTATTAGTGTCTGAAGTGAAAGAGAACAAGACCAAGATCCTATTTTTCCTGAATTTAAGGCAAATGTTCATAAGTAAAAAGTGATGTCTTTTGAACAATGGGGAGATTGTGTATTGAGGTATCAAGGTAGATTCTGTGTGCCAAGAGTGGATGAACTCCAAGAGAGGATCATGGAGGAAGCTAATAGCTCCAGATATTCTATCCATCCGGGTTCCACAAAGATGTATCGCGACTTGTGAGAAGTCTATTAGTGGTGTAGTATGAAGAAGGGTATTGTAGAATTCGTTTCTAAGTGCCCGAATTGACAATAAGTCAAGGTAGAGCACCAGAGGCCCGGTGGTATGGCTCAGAACATAGATCTTCTGGAATGTAAGTGGGAGATGATCAATATAGACTTCATTATAGGTTTACCGCGGTCTCGCAGGTAGCATGATTCGATATGGGTAATTGTAGATCGAATGACTAAATCAACCCATTTCTTACCGGTAAAGACTACCTTTTCAGCAGAGAACTATGCTAAGTTATATATTCAAGAGATAGTCAGACTTCATTGAGTTCCAGTATCTATTATTTCAGATAGAGGTGCATAATTCACCGCACAATTCTGGAAGTCTTTCCAGAAAGGTTTGGATTCAAAGGTGAACCTGAGTACTGCTTTTCATCCTCAGACTGATGGTTAAGCAGAGCATACAATTCAGACTTGAGAGGATATGTTGAGGGCGTATGTGATTGATTTCAAGGGAAATTAGGATGATCACTTATCTCTCATTGAGTTTGCTTACAATAATAGTTATCACTCTAGCATCCATATGGCTCCTTATGATACTCTTTATGGGAGAAGATGTAGATCTCCTATTAGATGATTTGAGGTTGGTGAAGCTGGATTGCTAGGACCAAACTTGGTTCATCAAGCTATGGAAAAGGTGAACACTATTCAAGAGAGGTTGAAAACAGTGTAGAGTCATCAGAAATCCTATACAGATGTTAGGAGAAGAGACTTAGAGTTTGAAGTAGATGATTGGGTTTATTTGAAGGTTTCACCCATGAAGGGTGTTATGAGATTTGGTAAGAATGGGAAGCTTAGTCCCCTGTATATTAGTCCTTACAGGATATCCAAGAGGATTTTCAATGTAGCTTATGAGTTGGAGCTACCATCAGAGTTAGCAGCGGTGCATCCGATATTTCACATTTCCATGTTGAATAAGTGTATGGGCGATCCTTCACTTATCATACCTAATGAAGATATTGGTATCAAGGATAGCTTATCTTATGAGGAGATTCCCGTTCAAATTCTAGATCGCCAGGTTCGCAAGTTGAGAACCAAGGAGGTAGCATCAGTCAAGGTTCTATAGAGGAATCAGTTAGTTAAGGAAGCTACTTAGGAGGATGAGGAGGACATGAAGAAGAGATACCCACATCTCTTTGAGTCCGGAGAAATTCCAAATTAAGGTACTAATCATTTTCTTGGTATTTGTTTTAGTTTAAATGTTGTGTTACTTTGCATATTGAGTGTTTGAGATGGGTGTTAGATGTTACCACCCTTAGTCTATTGAGAGTAATCTCAATCGAGGACAAATTCCCATGGGAGAGATATTGTAACATCCCGCCTAAGAAAGAGCTAAATTTAGAAATAATTAAATTGGAAATAGCAAAATCTGAAGTTTTGCAAATTATGCATAAGTTATGAGTTTTGGGTCAACTTCAAATGACCATAACTTTCAGTACATGATGATTTGCGTGGCCCATAAGATATCAAATGAAAGATCTTAGAATCCTCTTTTCAACACCACCGAGTTTGCTAATTTTCTAGCTTGTATAATGGAGATATGCCCATTTGAAGTCAGGTTGTCCATTTAAGGAAAGTTACCCAAAAATATGAGGGATATTTTGGTCTTTTCCTTACCCTTTCAGATTTAAGCATTTTTAATAATTAATTAGGAGTCTATACTGATTTGGTTCAGTTTTTCCAAATTAATTTACGCTTAGGGTTTTGAGAAGAGTTCAAGAAGAGTAGAAAAGTTAAGGCGTTCGTCAAGATTCTTGAGTTTTGTTGCAGATTTCGCCAAGGGTTTGATCCCTAAGAGGTATGTGAGTTCTCATAGTGTTGGGTTCGTTCACCCACACACCAATCATGTTATTTTAGCGCAATTTCTCTCTCAAAGTTGAAGGATTAGAGTTCTTGATTAGTGTTCTTGAAATTTTGCTTTCGTTCTTGAATTAGGATGGATTTGATGAGTTCTTAAGATGATCGTATTGAGTTTAAGACTTGTTTTTGAGTAGATTCTTGTGTACTAGTATTAAGTAATTGAATATACGGAGAATTTGAGAAGATAAATTGATTCTGAACGAATTAGGATCAGAAAATGAGAAGAAAAATTCATCGGGATGATCTGGGAGAGGGGTGGAACAGCGCGCCCCATATGTGCTAGAGGGCCTGGCATGGCATGCCAGCAGTGCACCAAAAAGGGGTCTCTGAACTTTAGGGGCTGGCACCCCGCTCCAGCAGTGCGCCATGGCCACCTGCCCCCTCCCTTTTTTCTTCGTTCAGCCTGTTCGAGTCCTTTTAAAGTATAGCTTTACTCCATATTGATTCTAACTACTCTAAACTAGTTCTAAACATCTAGAAATCATTCACAATGTGAATCATAACCTTGAATTCATAATTCAAATTCAAGGTAGAGCTAAGAGTGAAGTCTTAAGAGTTCTTCAAGTCATTTTACGAAGTCTTTTTGTAAATTGGTTTTAAACTTGTTTTAAGACTTGAAAATTGAGTTGAGGAAGAGTAAGAGCTGAGTTCATTTTATTTAAAATGATATATGGGGACTACGTATTCTCAAGAGATTTACATTTAAGAAAAGTGGAAACACTGATTTCCAAAGGAGTTCATGAGCAGTTTATAGTACTATATCTTTGTAGAGAAACCTTTTGAGTAATAATCTCAAATTTGAGGAAGAGGAAATGTTTTCTTTAAAACATAATGAGCTAATTATATTTTGGGAGTAGTATTGAGCACCGATATGGGGGAGAGTTCTAACAACTCACAGCCCCCATAAACCATGTAGACAACGTGGGTAGAAAAGGGTCATTCATTTTAGATGATTCCTTCATTGCTTTTTAGCATAGACTAGTGGATCCACTTAGTTATGGATTTCTATACCTCGGCAAAGTATAGTACAATTGTGGTAGCGTGGGCTAGACGTTGTATCATCACATAACTCATAGTGATGGTTGTTTGTTAGAGAATCTCCCAAACAGAGTTTACTTTGTATTTTTGCATACAAACATAGTTTATATTGTATTTTCTTATACATTGAGTAGTGATCTACTGTTTTAAATATTTTCTTTATACTACATTATTTCTATTGCTTTATATTGAATTGAGGTTGAGTTGAGTCGAGACGAGGTAAGTGTTTCTTCAGTTCCAGTTCAAGCTTATGTCTTGTTTTAGATTTCTCCTCTCATGCTCGTACATTCCATGTACTGACGCCATTTTTCCTACATCTTTTATGATGCAGATACAGGTAACCAGGATCAGCATCCAGCACTTCGTTGATCCAGTCGAGTTCCAAAGTTATTTGGTGAGCCTCCTTGCTTCCGGAGGATCCCTTTATTATGTTTTATCATTTTAGTTTTGTTAGGATGATCGGGGATCTTGTCCCGACATCTCTCATAGTATTGAGGCTTCATAGATAGATAGACAATAGTTAATGAGTCTTTTCCATTTTCAGTTTACTGTTTAAAGACTTGAGTTGCCTCTTTAGTCAGTTAAATGTTCCTTTACAACATTCTGAGTTAGGTTTGCTTGGGGCCAGCAATGGTTCTCGAGTGCCAGCGACGTCCATGGTGTAGGCTCGGGGAGTGACATCTTGGGAAAGAGTTTAAAAATGATTTCAGAAAGAGTATAAGGGAACTATGTAGTTCCAAATGTATCATTTTGTTACATTGAGAAAAGAACTATGATTCATGATTAGTATGACAATCGAGTATGCCGTCAATGTGTAAGTAGTATGATATCTTGATATGACATCAATGTTTATGCAGTATGACTTCCCAAGCCATCAATGATCATCTCACAATAAACATTTGTTTTAAACTTCTTCTTTTTTTTGAGAAAGTAAAGCAGAGTTGGAGTAGAGTTTAAAGAGAATTTTTGAGTAAAGTTTAAGGGGACTAATTGATTCCCATATGTATTCCTCTTACATTGAGAAAGAGGAACTTTGATTTCTAAATGAGTTTATGAGTTTAGAGAAACTTTAGAGCATTACCTCTTTAAAGAGGTATGTTCAATAATTACCTCAAAATAGAGAAAGAATGTGTTTTATTCATTTGAGCATGAGTATATATTTATTAGGAGTAGTATTGAGCACCGATGTAGGGATGAGTTCAAACAACTCAAAATCCTCATAAAGTATGTCTTCCAATATGGATAAAGGATCATACTTTTTAGATTAATTCTTATAGCTTAGTGGATCCACTTATTTGAGAGTTTCTATATCGTGGCATGGTGCAGGACAGTTCTGAAAGCATGGGTGAGACGTTGTATCATCACATAGCCCATAGTGATGGTTGTCGATTAGAGAATCTCTCAAATAGAGTTGATGTGTATTTTTACTATATTACTTATTAAATTGAGTTTCATAGATGAGCAATTATTTTGTAAAGTTTAAATGATTTTATTCATTTAATTCTTTACATTCAATTGAGTTTATTCTATATCAATTACAGTCCTTTCATTCAGTTATTTTTCTTCGTTTATATTGCATACTTGTACATTCAATGTATTGATGTCATTCGACCTGCTTCTTTTCATGATGCAGATACATGCATTGAGGATCCTCAACAAAATCCCATTGAGATCACTTCATCTGCTCGTTAGCTTTTGAGTGAGGCCTCATTGCTTCCGGAGAACTCCAGTTTTGTGAGTTATTAGTATTAATTTTTGAGAAGTCGTGGGTCTTGTCCCGACACTCATCTTTATATAGTAGAGGCTTCATAGATAGAAAATTTAAGAGATTCTTTCAGTTTTAGAGGTTTCCTTTAAAACTTATTTTTAATACTCAGGACATTCAGAGAGTTTTGAGATTTAATACACTGTTGATTTAGCATTTCTTTCAGTTTGATGTTTGTGTATACTTGAGTTAGTTTTCAGCTTATAGTCAGCCAGGATGAGGGTTCGCTTGGGACTAGCAATGGTTCTCGAGTATCGGCCACGTCCAGGGTATAGGCTTTGTTCGTAATAAACTTGATATCAGAGCACATAGTTTAAGTTTCCTAGGGTGTGTATGATGTCGTGTCAGTAAGATCTTATTAATTATTGTGAGGGACAACTTCTATAAATGAGGGATTATAGATATTTAAGAAAACTTTGCCTTCTTTCAAACTCTAAATCGTGCAATAGAACTGTGTCATAGGAAACTTATTTAAACTCGTGTACTTTTCAAATCAAATCAACTACCCTTCATACTTAAGGTGATGATTAAGTGGCTTTATAAGTCAATGTAACGATTATAGAAAGACTTATTTAGAAGCAAGAAGACGTTAAGAGAAGAAGCTTTGAAAGAAGTCCTAGAAGGAATCTTAGTTCCTGCGCATGGAGATTTTAGTAGCCATAAGATTAGCATTTTCCAAAAATTAGAGTAAAGTAAATATAGACTAGTTTAGAGAATATGGAATAGATCCATAACTTTAAAATGTCGGCTTCAGAACTAAGGGGGAGATGCTAAGATGAGAATCCAAGTCAACTGTTAAGAATCAGATAGTTATGTGTTTAGAAAGAGTTATTGTGTTATATCAATCAATTCATACTCTAGCATATTCCTCAGAGTTCAATCTTTATAACATATGGTTGATGTCTCTAATATTAGCCTTATGTCAATGACCTATGCTCATACTTTTAAGACAGATCCATATTTATGCTCAGTTCTCAGAATGAGGGGTAAAGACTTTATCCCATTGATCTCAATCTTACTCCATAAAGTTATGAATATTAGCCTCATGATATGAACCTATTCATATAAGTACTCATGTCTCATAGTATGTCAGTCTCGGAAATTCTTGAGTTACTCTCAATGGATAGCAAAATAATGTTTTGTCATGCATATTCTTATATCAGTTTTCTTGAATGAATCATGCTTATGATCTTTCGCTCTAAGCTCCCACTGTGATCCTTTTAGTTTTGATAATGACGTTGATGATAGTAGTTGAGTAATGATAGATGGGAGAGAGTTGATGTTCCTATTGTGATGCTTAGAAGGTTCATGTCATGACGTGTAATCTTCAAATCTTGTTGAGTGTTCGTGCGAAGTGTGCTCTAGTCCAGTTTCAAGACTCTGAGTGAGAATCAGTTTCGCCTATGTTAGTAGGCAAGCTCAGAAGTCAAGAGAGGTAGTGATAGTTACTCCTTTCCCTTCCATGCTCACTTTAACCATCATTTGAGGACGAATGATCCCAAGGTGTAGAACTTGTAACACCCAAAAAATTTCTAAGTTAAGACCCGAATCATTCTTCATTTGTGAAGCTCATGTCAGTTGATTATTAAATTATTCTTAGGTGTTAAGGTCAATTCTTTAGTGTGAGAATGGATTTGTATATGCATTAAGGTCACAAGAATCCCCTAGCACAAAGTTGAGTTGAAAGCTTTCTTACTGATTGAGTTTCAATATAAGATTTTACTTGGCTCAACTTTAAACTACCATATCTCTCAGCTGATAATGAATTAGGTGGCCCATTACCTATCCAATTATAGGTCTATGACTCATTTTTTCAACGCCGCCAAGTTTGCCTTATTCTGTGTTTTGAGTAAAAAGTTAATGCCGGTTTTAGTAAAGCCTTATCAGGTAGTCGATGTTCTACGACTGGACCTACAGACAGTCGATAATTCCACAAATGGTAGACCATTCCATCAAGGTTTTCTGCACTTTTATTTCGGCAACTTTCTGCACGCATTTGAGGGTTATTTTGGTCATTTTTCGAGTTTTTTAACCATATTCTAAGTCATTTTTGAGTGTTTTAACTGAGTATATCATTAAACAAACTAGTTTTCCTCTCAAAATCATCAATCTAAACATTCAAATGTAGAAAAATCTTTCAAAACTCACCTAGGGTTCCTCTTCTCCATCAAGAACCCTAAAACTTTCATGCAAAAATTCAAAATACTAAGAGAAGCCTTCCACCCAAGATTTTTTCAAGTTCTTCCACTCTAGAAACTCCATAAAAGAGTTTATTTTTATCAAGATCAAGCACCAAGATTCCAAGCCAAAGATTTCACCCAAGAAAGGTAGTTTTCTAACTTGGACTCAAGATAAATCAAGTCTCCACCAAAGTTTTCAGTCTAAAAGCTTCATAATCAGGTATGTAAGGCTATCAGAGTGTTGGACTAGTTCGTCTTCATGCCCTATATCTACTTTCAAATAAGTAAAAAGACTAATCTAGATTTCTATCCGTAGATTTGAGTAATCTTGATATGAGTTAATGTAGGGTTCTGATTTCTAGAGTTCCTGATTATTGAATTTTTATTCCTAATTATTGAATTGTTGTATATTGTACATTGAGATTTATAGGGTTGATTTTTCATGTCTACTCTTAAGCATGAACCCTGTCCCGGAGTATTCATTGAGTTCTTATAGAGAATCTTTTAAATAAAGGTAATTGTTTTAGACTGAGTTATGTGAAAGCAAAAAAGGAGTCTTGAGAAAGAGTTTGAAAAATTATTTGAGAAATAGTATAAGTGAACTAAGTAGTCTCAAATGTATCATTTTATTACATTTGAGAAGAGAACTATGATTCATGATTAGTATGACATCTAGATATGCCACCAATATATATGCAGTATGACTTCCCGAGCCATCAATGATCAGATCACAATTAACATTTGATTTAAACTCATTTTTTTGAGAAAGTAAAGCATGGTTGGAGTAGAGTTTAAAGAGAATTTTTAGTAAATTTTAAGGTAACTAATTGATTCTCAAATGTATTACTTTTACTTTGAGAAAGAAGGTAATTTTAGTAATTACCTCAAAACAGATAAAGAGTATGTTTTATACATTTGAGCATGAGTGTATATTTATTGGGTGTAGTATTGAGCACCGATATGGGGATGAGTTCAAAAAATTCAAAATCCTCATAAACCATGTCTGCCAACATGGTAAAGGATCATACTTTTTAGATAAATCCTTATAGCTTAGTGGATCCACTTAGTTGAGAGGTTTTATACACCGGTGAGACGTTGTATCATCATGTAGCTCATAGTGATGGTTGTCAGTTAAAGGATCTCTAAAATAAAGTTAATGTGTATTTTTACTATATCACTTATTACGTTGAGTTTCAGAGATGAGTAAATATTTTTGTAAAGATTGAATGATTTCATTCCTTTAATTCTTTTCATTTAGCTGAGTTTATGCTTTATCTATTGCAATCCTTTCATTAAGTCATTTTTCTTAAGCTATATTACATACTCGTACATTCAATGTATTGATGTCATTCGACCTACATCTTTTAATGATGTAGATACACGCACTGAGGATCCTCAACAAAAGTCCGTTAAGATCACTTCATAAGCTCGTCAGCTTTTGAGTGAGGACTCCAGTTTTTGAGTTATTATTATTAGTTTTTGAGAAATTACGGGTCTTGTTCCAACACTCATCCTTATACAATAGAGGCTTCATAGATAGATAGTTTCAGATATTTTCTTTAAAACTTATGTTTAATACTTTGTATATTCGGAGAGTTTTGAGATTTAATACACTATTGATTTAGTATTTCTTTTAGTTTGATGCTTGTGTATGCTTCAGTTAGTTTTCCACTTGTATTCAGCTAGGATGAGGGGTCGCTTAGGGACCATCAATGATTCTCGAGTGCCGGTCACATCCAGGGTTTATTCTTGGATCATGACAGATGAGCTATTTTTATTTTTGGTCCTCTTCGTGAATTAGTCTTAGTCCCAACAACTTGGCCAACCTTTGGGATATCCAGGTTCACAACACGCTGCAAGTTGTGGCTTAGCACGGCTGACGTGGGAAAATTTTTCCTTTTCCTAGTTCGACTTGATGGATCCTATATAGTGTTTGAAAATATTATCAACGGAAAATGGTCAAAACTATCCTTTAACTATTCGAAATAGACTAAATATACCCTTTAACTATATTTTGGTTCAAAAATATCCTTCTCGTGTTACTATTGGATCACATGTACTCTTTGGTTTAACGAAATGAAATGTTACATCTCATGTGTGTATTATATTGCCACATAGACCTCTACATGCTCACACCCACCCACATATCAAACGACCTAACATTTCTAATATCCCTAATTTCATCCCTTTCTCCATTAAAAGACCCAAGAACTTTTCTGCACCTCTAGATTTTGAAATATTGTCAGAACCCACATGCTCACACCCACCCCCACCCATTAAAAGACTCAGCAGAATACATCAAGCTAGCTCTTATGTGGATAGAAATTTTAATTATTTTAAATGCTTAATTAGTACTACTGACTATCATTTGCTTGTAGAGAACAAGTAGTGAAGTGTTGGAAAATTCAATCTATTTGCAACTTTACATTACTCCATCATTTTAATATTAAGAATTAGCCTAGCCATAATCACTTTAATAGTCTAGTATACTTGGAAATACGCTTGTTTAGTTTTGAAGAAATTATATAAATATATTGATGAAATAGTTTTTTAGAGGATCTGATATTGTTTTGAAATTTAGAGGTGAAGAAAGCTTCTTGGGTCATTTAATGGAGAAAGGTATTGAATGAGGGAAAGGGGTGAAATTATGGTTATTAGAATGTTGGGTCTTTTAATGAGCAGGGTGTGTGCGCACATTGGAGGTCTATATAGCAGTATAATATACACATGAAATTCCACATTTCATTTAGTTAAACAGAAGGGTGCATGTAATCCAATAGTAAGACAGAAAGGGTACTTTTGAGTCAAAATATAATGTAAGGGTATATTTAATCTATTTTAAATAGTTGAAGAGTAATTTTTGTCATTTTTAGTTTTACAAATATACATTTACCTAGTCACTTTTTAGAAAAAGTCAGAATATAATAGGAGTACAGAGCAGCAGAGTAAAAACAAATTACTTCTAGGGTGTGTTTGGTATGGAGGTTTTCCAATTTTTCCATGTTTGGTTGACTTAAATGTTTGGAAAATATTTTCCAAATCAACTTATTTTCCTCATGACTTCCCTTCCAAAATTAAGGAAAACAATTTTCAAAACTCTACTTCATCCTTTAATTTTTTTTCTTACTCTATCCATACCCCATTCCGGGACCCTTCCCATTCAAAAAAAAAATTAAACTTTTTAATTTTTTTTATTTTAAATTTTAAATATATTTTTATCCCTACCACCAAACTAGCCCAACCCCCCCGCCCCAAACAAAAAAAATTAAAATTTAAAAAATATTTTTGAAAAATATTTCAAATTTTAAGATTTCTCTACATCACCGGACCCCTATCACCCCTACCCCACCCCCCACCCAAAAAATAAATTGAAAAAATATTTCAAATTTAATTTTTTTTAAATTTCTACGCCACTCCCTCCCCCCACCACAAGGCAACCCCCACTCAGGCCATCTCTCTGTCGCCACCCCGTCAACTTTTTAAAAAAACAATTTTTGGGAATAATTTTAAATTTTAAAAAATATCATTTTACGTCACCCATGTTGACGCCCAATTTCGACCCTCCCCGATAGAATTAATTCACGAGTTTCTTAATTCCCAAACAATTTAGAATAATTAATTTTATAAAATTCAAATACTTTTCAAAGTCATTTTAAGGGATCTTAGTCAACTCTCATAATTTATAAATAAGTGGATATATTTCATATAGTTTTATAGATATAATCGGTACGTTACATGAATATTTGAAAATCATCTCAAAAAGAATTTATTTTAAATATTATATTAAAATTAGTTTAGTTTAGATTGTGGTTAATTTTAAAAATCAATTGGTTTATAACTGAACTAGTTATTTTATTTTGTTAAGATGAGAAGCTCATAAATTGATTATACAAATTCATCTTATTTATGTTTAGCCGAATTTGCAAATGAGTTCAATTTGGTTAAAGATTCGTAATCTCGATTGGCCAATTACAATTCAACTTGGCTAAATTAGTGATTCACTTGGCCATATAAAAAAACTAAAGTTTTGGGCCCTACTTCTATTTCCAAGCAGCCCATACCTTTGTTCCCATTTCCCAGCCCATTTCCTCCTCTCTAAATTTTCCAGGCCAATCCATATTATCCCTCAACCCGACCCATATAGACCAGCCCAATAAAACCTGACCCGACCCCATCCACTTTTCCTTCTAATTCCAGTTTAACGCTAACACAACAATATCACAACAACGACAGCATCTCACGGAAAATAACCAACAACGTCAATTCCAATAGACGAAAAACAGCGATTTCAAACGGCGAAATACACGGTAGGTTCACGCCTTGGACGCGTGAATCAAGGTCTCTGTGATTTATTGTCGTCTTCCCCCAACGTCCCTTTCCATAGTACTGTTCCAGCACTTTTCCAGTCGAAGAATCACCCTCGCAGCTTGAGATCGAGCCACGTAGCTCCTCAAGGACGCTGAGTTAATCATAGAACGTCAATTCGCCCTTTCCTCTTTCAGAATGGGGAGAAATTTCAGAAAAAAGGTTGTCTCTCCGGAATGGTGCAAGAAATTTCTGAAGTTTGAAATTCAAATGGGCCCTTGAATTCGAATTCTATACGTTCCCCCCCCCCCCTTTTTTGGAACCCTAATCTCACCCATAAATACTCCTCCTCTGTATTCTTCAATGGGGAGATCTCATTTGGAAAAAATTAGAGTAAAAAATGGTGGGAATTTTTTTGAACAAATTTTATACTTGAGAAGTTTTAGGCGTTTCTTTTCTTTTAATTCAAAGAAGCAAGAAGTTTCTTGTTCAAAGTTAGCTCGAAGTTCTTGGTTGGTTGTTCAGCTTCAGATACGGGTGGTGGAAGATCTCCCCTGCTCGTTCTTTCTCAGTTCTGCTGCTCTGAAAAAGGTATACATATTCTCTCTTTCCTAATTTTCTCTTGTATTCCAACTTTGGTTCACTGTTTGGTGTAGTCGATTAGGCTGAATGTTTTTCTTTGCTCATTCAAGCCTTGGCCTTCTACTCTTAGTCTAGTCGTATTTGCTTTCAATTCTTTCAATGATAATATATCATAGCCGTATGCCTCTATTAATTTAGACATAAATGTTGAGATGTAGTTCCAAGTTGATATGGTGATTTTAGTGTATCCCAGCCTTGTTTTGAAGAGCATAACTTATTTTATGCTTATGAACGGTACCTTCATCAAGTCTTACTTTGGTTTATTACTGTTAGTACAACATTCTGAATAAAAAATGTTGCATTTTAACTGGTTAATTTGAAGGTCTTTTTTATTAAATCAGTGAGTATTCTCATATTTTAGATGCATGCTCCAAACCTGAGTGTGTGAAGATTGTATTTAAATTTTTATTTAAAAAGCCACTTTGTGTTAAGTTTGAATTGATGTTCACTGTTGCCTAAGATTTTTCCATGTCTCTATTCTACTTTATACTTGATTAGTTCATCATCATATGCCTTCCTCAAAATGATGTTAAGTATATAATATCCAAGACATATGTTCCATGCTCAATTGGTTGCATCCATGTTGTGTGTAATTTTTTATTTTTATTTTTAATTACCTAGGTGCGTGATAAACACCATTTTTTTTATTCTTGTTGTTCTTGCTGTCCACATGCATTTGTTGTCACCCGCAATGTTGATTCATTGGCTTAAATTTGATCATTGTGTTCTTTAGTCATCTCTTTAAAACTTCCAACTTGCCCCTTTATAACCTGAATTCTCAAGAATGAGATACGTAGGCGGCCTACGTCGGCCTCGGTCACTCCTTTATCCCCTTTTAATGATTTCTTTTTATTTGAACTACGTTTGACCTGATTCCTGCCTCAACGGGATACATAGGCGCCACGATAGTTCGGTCATATCTCCCATAAGATTTCTATTTTTCTTTACAATAGAAACTGGGACAGAATTTTTTAGAGGGACTTAAAAATTCTAAAGAGGAAGATATTTTCTCCAATAAGTCAAGATTGAAGATACATTGCGAGTTGCAACTGAGACAGAATTTGTGAGAGGATCTCAAAAATTCTACAAGTCATATATTAACAGTTCGAGATACCCCAAGACATCTAACTGGGACAGAAATTTTTTAGGATGGCCTAAAAAATTCCTTTAAATCAGTGAGTATTCTCAGATTTTAGATGCATGCTCCAAACCTGAGTGTGTGAAGATTATATTTAAATTTTGATTTAAAAAGCAACTTTGTGTTAAGTTCGAATTGATGTTCATTGTTGCCTAAGTTTTTTCCATGTCTCTATTCTACTTTATGCTTGATCAGTTCATCATTGTATGCCTTCCTCAAAATGATCTTAAGTATATAATATCCAAGAAATATGTCCCATGCTCAACTGGCTGCATCCATGTTGTGTGTATTTTTTTATTTTTTATTTTTAATTAGTTAGAATCGTGATAAAGACCATTTTTTTTATTCTTGTTGTTCTTGTTGTCCACATGCATTTGTTGTCACCCGCTATGTTGATTCATTGGTTTAAATTTGATCATTGTGTTATTTAGCCATCTCTTTAAAACTTTCAACTTTCCCCTTTATGATTTCTTTTGGTTTGGATTAGATGCTAGTATATATATTTCATTTTTTTCCTTTGTATAATTTAGCATATCCTTTTCTTCATTCATTATGGTAGGGTTGTATGCTAATCTTTTGTCATTTTATTCGCATGTGAAACCTTCCTGAGTCCTCATGGACTTCTTCCCTCTCCCTGCATTTCATGGATTGGGCCTAATAGACCCAATGCTTCCCTTTAGCGAGTCCAAAAACAGCCGACAAACAAGTTACAGGTAGTACAAGATGGGAAATCAAGTTTTCAGATTCCAAAAAGCCCAAGGAAAGGGATGTATACTTGTTGTATACAGAAGTATACACTAGTATACATGGAGAATTTTAATAAACAGGTCCAAAAATTAATACAGGTGCTTGAGGAGCTGAATTAGGATGTATACATTGAGTATACAGTCCAATATACAGGGAAAAGAACCAAAACACAGTCCATATATGGCAGTATATGATCAATGTATACGTTGACTTTTGGACACGAAAATAAGCCAAAGCCCATCCCTTTTATAGCAGGTCCAGGTGGTGAAAATGGGTTAAAGCCCACTTGAACAAATCAGAAAAAAATTGAAGGAGAGCAAATGGGCCAAAAGGCCAATTTAATTGGGTTTGGGCCGAAGTCCAAGTCTAATTATTTCTCTTCCCTCTATTATTATTTTTTGTATAATTTACATAAATCCATAGTGTAAATTCTAAATTACATCATATCCCTACTCTTTTTTATTTTACAAAAATCCCTTAAAATATCAGTCATCCGGATACATAATTGGTTGTCCGGATACATTAATTGTGATACATTATATATGTGTCTGTTGCGCTTAAAAAGGAAAACAAAACAGAAAATCAAATTAAAATCCCATAATTTATGCTATTCAGATCCTCTTTACTGTGTCAATCAGAGAAATAAATCATAAAATAACAAATCAATTCAAAATTCAAAATCCATGTTCATCTTTGTCCAATTCAAAATCCATGTTCATCTTTGTCCTTGTTTCAACAAAAAAACTTTCGAGTAGGATTCAAAACTTTTGTTGAAAATTTAATACATGATTTAATATATGTATTAATGCGCTCCATATTTATTGCATCAGATACATAACTGCAAGATCTTCACATTTTGCCTCAAACTAAACAAACTTTTGATAATAACATTTACGTATCACCATTTATGAATCTGATACATACTTGTGTGACACTTTAATGTATCATGTACTGCGTACGGATACATATCGTTCTAAATTTGAATAAGATAGAAGATAAATAGCAACACCTAGATACATGATAAATGATACATTTGGTAGAAGTTTTGTATCAAGTATCAAAACTAATTAAGTTTATGTATCAAAACTAATCTTTGAACACGATACACTGTGCATGATCAAATTGTAATGTATCGTAGTGTTGAAACAATGACATTATACATTAATTTAAGAAAAAAATTTAACTAGATACATTTAAAATCTAGTTAATGTATCCCAAACTATAACCGTAAGATAATTTAGTAATTTGAACACGATACATTGTACATAATGAAATTGTAATGTATTATAATATCGAAATGAAGGCATTATACATTAATTTAAGAAATAAAAATAATTGGATACATTAAAAATCTGAACCCATATATATCAAGAAAGGGATGAACAAGAAAAATTGGAAAAAAAAAATCAACAATCTGATCTATTTCGACTTCTCCTTCTCAACATTCATTTTAGAAGACAAATGTACATCCACTTTTTTCTACATTTATTTTAGAAAACAAAGGTAAATCCTTCTTCTCATTCTCCTTCTCAACATTCACTCTTGTATCTTTTTTTTTCCTACTATTAATATAGACATCACCTATGGATTTCGATCCAAAGTCCTTACCAAAGCCACTAGTAGATCGGCTTTTTCCGCCTTTTTGAGTATTTTTTTTACAGTCTATTTAGAAGTCGAAGATGCATCCTTCTTCGACTAGTTGAGTAATACCAATACTAAAATAAGGATCCTGATCCATATGTATCAGGAATTAAAGAAGAAAAATAATAAAATTGAAGAAGACGACTATGGAGGAGATGCACTATATCAGGAAATAAAGAAGAATTTTTTTGAAGAAGACAACTATGGAGGAGACACACTATACCTATTGAGTAGTTTGAATTTGATTGAATGGAGAGAGAATCCTTTTGAAAATCAAATTGATATGAAAATTGTAACTGATAAGATTGTGGAGTGAATTAGGGAGGAGTGAAAAAAGGAAGGAAATCGTGTGTTAAGGCTGGGATACTTATGTATCCAGCTAAATTGAGAATTAGGGGAAAATAAGGGATTTTAGAAATATTTTAAATTGGCAGGGAATAATGGAAATTATGGAAAATAAAGATGTGTATATAAGTAATTTATCCTTATTCTTATTTGTATTGTATTGATTGACTAACTTTGTTTATTTTATGGTTTAATTTAATTAAATTCCCGAAGATAGCCATTTTTATTTTTTTTATATATTCAAAATTAAAATATTTATATATTTAGCTTTACTTTTATGTTTCGTCTTGTCACATAAGTTACTTCCCTTTAGAATGATTCCCTTTTAGTTTATTTCCCCTTAAAATAATTAATTAAAATATTAATAATAAATTAGTAAATAAATAAATAAAAAATGAATGAGTTTTCTTACTTAATTAATATTTTATCAAAATTAGTCAAAGTCACTTTAGTCAAATCGTCGGTCAACCGCAAGTTAGCGGGCATTCTAAGGGCCTAACACCTTCTCGGAATGTATATTGAATTCGGACCCTTTTTCAATTGATTTTATCTGTTTAAGTCTTTTGAAAACCTTTAGTTTTTTCTTGATTTTTACTAAAAAATTAAGTTGTGACTCTGTTCTTTTGAAAATTTGATTTCTCTTAAATCATAAGTTTAATCGATTTTTCGAAAACTTAATCATTTTTCTTTTATTTATTTTTTCGAGTAAAACACCCTCCACCCCCACCTAGGTCATCCCTGTCAATTTCTTTTTTTTTTTGAAAAAATGCTTTTGAAAAATATTTTAAACTTTTAAAAAAAATCATTTATATGCCACCCCCTACCCCTACCCCTACCCCCTACGCCGCCACCCCCACCCAGACCATTCTCGTCAAATTTATTTTTAAGAAAACATTGTTTTAGAGAAATATTTTAAATTATTATATTTTTCATTTTTCACGCCAACCCCACCCCACCTAAGCCACCCCTCAAAAAAAAGTTTTTAAAGAAATTGTTTTTGATAAGTATTTCTATTTTTTTTTAAAATCATTTTTATGTCATCCCCATCCCATCCCCCCCCCCCCCTCGAGACCCCATCAATTTTTTTAAAAAAATATAAAATTGTTTTTGAAAGTCAAATCTCAGGGTCGAATTTTGGAACGGTCATCGGGGTCTTGTCCTAATTTGGGTGTCGGGGTCCTAGATCAATTATCGGAATTGATTTACGGATCAGAAATTACTTTTTAGTCTTAAGCAAAAAATAAAAGATATTTTCTGGAAAAAAAAATTCATTCACCAACCAAACATTCAAAAATATTTTCCAGAAAATATTTTTTATACTCACCAACTAAATATGAGAAAATAAGTTAGAATCCAATTATTTTTCAAAAAAACATTTTTTAAGAAAACGTTTTCTTTCGTACCAAACACACCCCTAGAATTTACTTCTTTCTCTCACCATTATATGTATGAACATCACATTTTAACTATTATTACGATTTGTTCTCATAATATTATGCCTACTACTTTGTAAATTCACGCCCCATAAAAAAATATTAAATTTCTAATTGGCATGAATAGAAAATGAATTACATGTTCTGAAAAACGAATATGCAATCATGTACGAAACTGTTAAATTTTGTAAGGCGTGAATAGCAAATGAACTAGATTTTATTTAATGGAGAATGATCTAAAATGTCTTTTAATTATTGAAATTGGTATAAAATTACTTTTTATCTATCTTTTGGTTCTGAAATACTTTTATCGTTAAATTTTTTGTTCAACAATATTCTTATTTTTAACGGCTCACACTCATAAGGTGGATGAGACGATAATATTGTATCAAATCTCATAGTTTACGGATATTTTAGGCCCTTGTTTATTAAAATAATTTGACATTACATAATATATGAGCTCATATGATTGATAATATTTTGGGTTTCATAGTAAAATCACCCCCCCTCCCCCCGCTTCTCCCGGCTGTCTTTCACGTTTTTCTTCTTGGATCTTATCCATCATTTTATATTGGGAAAATTGCTTGATATGCCCCTCAACTTTATCATTTAGAGCTAATATACCCCTCATTATGAAAGTGGCTCATATATGCCCCTATTGCTATACAAATGGTTCACATATACCCTTTTCTTCTAACGGAAGTGAAAAACTTAATTTTAATTTAATATTTATTATTATTTTAAAAAAAATATAATCCGATATGGGTATATTTAATCCTCCTCACACATAATTTATTTTGACTTTTTTTGTTTCAACAACTAATTTAAAGTTATTATTTTGATGGTCAAATTTATTTATGTTTCACTAATTTTCTTGTAAACTTTATTATAGATGACCCAATTTTTTTTCAATACAAAAACTAAATAACAATATAGTCGAAAAAAATAGCTTTAAATTATAATATAGCAAAAAAATATTACTTTTAAAATTTTCTCTTTACACTAACGAACGAAAGAAAAAATAAAAATAAGAATAAAAAACTCAAAAAATGATAATCAAAGACGTCAAAAAATAATTTATGTATAAAAAAGATTAAAATATACCTTAAAATTCGCTAGAAGGATCATATATACCCCTACATGATTTATTTTTTTAATTTAAAAGTCAAAAACATAAATTTAAAACTATTTTTTTCACTTCCGTTAAATTAAGGGTATATGTGAGCTCATTTTGTAACGGTAGGGGTATATGTGAACCGTTTGTATAACGGTAAGGGTATATATGAGTCACTTTCATAACGAGGGGCATATCAGCTCCAAATGGCAAAGTTGAGGGGTATATCAGACCCTTTCCCCTTTTATATTTTTATTTTTTAAAACTTAAGATATACAAGAGAAAAAATAAATAAATAAAGACATTGATATAAAAATAATTAATTCAATAAAAGATAATTCACTAGTGTTTTTTTTTGTGTTCTCAAAATTCAAAATAAGTAAATAAAATAATTCTTTTTCCCATCCTCACCCCTACCCCATTATGATAATAATATAAATTAAAAAAATATAATCATGTAAATTCATATCAAGTTTGAATCTCTATATTCTAATTAAAAATAAGAGATTAAAAAACTGACAATTGAATAACTACTAAAAAAATTTATATTAATAAAAAAGGGAAAAGGGACGGATTTACCCCCGAACTTTAATAAATGGTACGTATATGCCCTCCGTTATACTTTGCGTCCACATAACCCCCTGCCGTCCAATTATAGGTACACATATACCCCTCTCACTAACGGACCCCTAATTTCTTACATGTGTCTTAATCCTATTGAACTACCCGTTTGACCCTTTTTCTTAACCCATAACCCAACTATCCGCCCCATAACCCCATACCCACCCAATTTCCTCTAAAAGGAATCCTAATTAAAACACCCAAATTAACACACCAAAATTAACCCACCACACTTTTAAAATCTCAGATGATGAGACAGTGAAGTATGCCTATCTAACCAATATCAGAAGAAGAGTGAAGCCACCATTGCCAGCAAGTTACTGGGGCAATGGGTGTGTGCTAATATACGTTCAGCTCCTCGCAAAGGACCTCATCAATGAACCTATTTGAAAAGCAGCAAACACGATAAATAAGAGCAAGGACATCATCACAGATGAGTATGTTCGTTCGTTCATTGATTTCCAGGAGCTGCATTATGATGAAGGGATCACATCAAGGAATAGAGTGAGTGCATTTATAGATTGGTGGCATGTAGGCCACGAGACGGTTGATTTTGGATGGGGTGGCCCTGTGACTGTCTTTCCTTTATCTAGACACTTGGTTCGGAATGTTCAACCTTGTTTTTTCTTGCCTTATTCTTCTGCCACTCAAGGTAAGAAAGATGGTTTCAAAGTTTTGGTCAGTCTGCAACAAGAAGCCATGCTTGTTTTCATGGAAGAGATGGAAAAGTTGGACCATGGACTTGCTTGATTTTACTATATATGCAGCTCCTCTTATTTACTAACAATATCACTCGAGAGTCAAACAAGAAAATCTTTTAACTGTGATTTATTTATATGTGTTTTAAGTATTAAATTATTAATTGGTGTGTTAATTTGGGTGTTTTTAATAAGGATTCCTTTTAGAGGAAATTGGGTGGGTATTGGGTTATGGGGTGGATAGTTGGGTTATGGGTTAAAAAAGGGTCAAACAGGTAGGTCAATAGGATTCAGACACATGTAAGAAATTAGGGGTCCGTTAGTGAGAGGGGTATATGTGTACCTATAATTGGACGGCAGAGGCTTATGTGAACGCAAAGTATAACGGAGGGCATATACGTACCATTTATTAAAGTTCAGAGGTAAATCCGTCCCTTTTCCCAATAAAAAATAATAATATTGATTTACGATAAAGATTCAGATCCGATTT
Source organism: Solanum piurae (assembly GCA_029582685.1). NCBI lineage: Eukaryota > Viridiplantae > Streptophyta > Magnoliopsida > Solanales > Solanaceae > Solanum > Solanum piurae. The sequence continues at coordinate 25,456 of JAJOOO010011038.1, forward strand.
TAGATGGATCTCAAGTTATGAGTTAAATTATAATATATTAGGTATTGATTTAGAACAGACATAAAAATATATTATAAAATTAATAATTTTGTTGAATATGTTTTCAAGTATATTAAGTGAAAGTATTAATATTTATATATGATTTTTATTATAGAGTCAAGAAGGATTTAAATTTGAACCAATTAAACTAGACAACATGATAAATAAATATTTAATAAAAATTTTATTTTAGAAGAGTCATTAAAAATAGAACAAAAATATGCATCAAATGTTTAATATCGATAATATTTTTAAACCAAAAATTTGATGTTAGATGTCAAAAGACATTTGAACGCCGAAGGCCAAAAGGTAGATGAAGGTAAAGGCCGAAAAGTGGATGGAAGGATAAAGCCGAAAAATGGACCAAAGATAATTTTGTATCAAATTCAAAAGAAAGAAGCAATTTAAACAGACAAGGTATACCTTGCAACTAGATGTGTCAAATGGTGGATTAGGTTAAAATTGGAGATATTAATATGAATTAATTGAAATAGAAATTGAGTTAGATCTCGATCGATCTATGTTTACTTTTCGGCTCAAATGAACTTAAAAACGGATTGTGTCTTGACCCGTCCAATTTAACCCACTTAATCTCAATAATTTTAATATAATATTATTTAATTATTTTAACCACACAATTTCAACTCAAGAAAATTAAAAAAGATGAAGTTACAAATGGATAATAACTCCTAAAAGATATAAATAAAAATAGTAATTCATACTTTCAATATAAAACTTACATTACATCATTTCAAATAAAGAGTTAAAATAGATTGAAATTAGAGATTAAATTGAGTTTCAAATACAAATGAAGAGTTAAAACCAATTAAAATTAAAAATTTAATTAGATTTGGAGATTAAATTGAGTTCAATGAAAGATTCTCATTGAGGCTCATTTTGACCCCCCTACTGGTAACCTTGCATTAAATACGTTGCCTTTTTCTTCCTGTTCACAATTCACACTTAACCCCTCCCCCCCCTTTTTTTTAAAGAATAAACCACTGTTAGGACACTTAACATTCTATTCATTTTATTTATAAAACCATTACTTCATGTGTTGGCGTGATTTAACTCTTGCTTGCATTCGCTGTACACAGAAAAATTCAATAGGAGCCAAAATAAATTACTATGATTTTTTTCCAGGTGTGCATTGGCTTTTAATTTTGTACTTGCGACTTTTAATTTTTTAAGTTATTTGCCAAACATAACTTCAAAATTTTAACTTATTGCTACATTTAATTTACTTTTACCATCATTTAGCTTAAAATTTTCTTAATTTACCAAACACTCGAAAAAATGCTTCACAACTAGCAACTTAAGGCTCTTAATTATTGAATAAAAATATTAAAAACCGTGAAAGAGACATTACAAAGTTACAAACTAAACAAGAGTCTTGGTATACATAACATTATTGAAAACTAGAAACAAAGAACCCTAAAGAAACAAAGTAGTAGTTGTAATAAATAGTTTTACTCTCCGGTGCCTGTAACTCCCAAATCCTTATTATCGTGGTCGTCTTTACCGGCCCCGAAAACGGGACCACCTTTGCCAGCAGCATCATCTACCTTATCTTGAATCTTATCAATTTGAATCCCTTTTTCATCTTCACGAGAATGAATATCCATTCTTGGCCTATTCTCCTCTTTCACAATTGATTCATATGTTGTTGCTGTTAAAGATTCCTTAGGTTGTGCACCTTGTGCCCCTGACATCTTTCTAAATTTTCTAATCTTCTATTTTTGGTATATTTATTTAGCTAACAGTATTGTAAATTTGGTTCTTCTATATGAATATCCATTAATATTTTGGATTATATATCTAAGTCTTAGGTCGGTTGAAGTTTACTTTGTTGAAGAGGTCGCCACGTTTCATTTGGAAAAGATGGATATGTGCCACATGCTTCGTGGGACTACTCTTACGTGCTTTAACTTGATGGAGCCAAATGGAAGTTACTTCCCCGTTTTAATTTAGTTGTTGTTATAAATGCATTAATGTGGATATCTTTTGTAACTCTTTTGTGAAGTTCATGTACAAAATAAATGAACTCTATTTAATTAATTCATGTAATTTTCAAAGACATTTTGTACTATAAATAGCAATGATTATTTTATAAAAGATACAATCGAAAAGTACAGAAGAAAGAAATAAGAAAGCATTCTCTCCCATATATCTTGTCTATATATTTATTGCCTTATATTATTTTATATTTCTAATATTTCACAACACATTATCAACACGAGTCTCTAACCAATTGAGACCTACTTAATTCGGGATTATCTTTTTTTTCCCTAAAAGTTAATCAATTTTCTTTTTGAGTCAGGTATAAATTTATGTGTCTATAACATCTCTAATGGGACTTGCATAAATCTTTGATCTGTAATTTAATTACTGCATATATAACTTGCTTTAGGTATTATTATTGTAACACCCCGTATTCCAAACAGATCAGATTTGCAGAATTTCAGAAGCTGCAGGTGCCACCTATGGGGACCACCTACGGACCGTAAGTCAGACCACGGTCCGTGATGGTGGTCCGTGGATGGACACTGTAACCCTCCTCCCAGAAGACTCAACAATTTCAGCTAAGGGTTGACCCACGACTAGGACCTATGGATCGTAGGTGGGACCACGGTCAGTGGATCAAGGTCCCCAAAAAATCGGCTAAGGGTCAACCTACGCCAGGACCTACGGACCGTAAGTCAGACCACGTTCCGTAGTCCAGGGCCGTAGGTCAGACCCTCATTGTTAGACTCCTAGTCGCGAGTGACGGTTGACCAGCACGGACCGTCAGTCGATCGACGGTCCGTCAGTCCCGTCCGTAAGTGACTCCGACAACATTTAAGTCAGGGGTCTTTTGGTCTTTTCCTATTTCGTTGGACCCCTAAGCTACGTCGTTTAGATATTAAATTATGAGGTTTTAGTCAGTTTAAGCCTAGAAACATAACTAGAACTTACCTAAGTCAAATCATTAATCAAAACATAGAAAATTAGAATCAAGAGAGGAGAAAAAGGTCAAGAACCCTAGTTCAAGAACGCAGCAAGGTTCCATCAGTTCCAGCCCCGAAATCTAAGGATTTCTCCTTGGAATTCGTCACCAGGTATGTGGGATTTCACTAGTGGGTTCCTTTCACCCATTAGGTCCCTAGTTTTCAGTCAGTTTCTTGATTCCCTTATTATGACTAGACCTAGGGTTTCGTGAATGTTAGAATTATTGGGTTCTTAGCTGTTAGAATGACCCAAATCAGATTAGTATGTTAATATTCAGTTTATTGCATGAATTCCATAACCCTAGCTATGTATTTCTTTAGTTCTTGAATTACATATTCTAGGTCAGATATTTCAGTTATTCAGCTATACATGCCTCAGTTATTAATGCATCAATATCAATTTAATTATTGCATACCCAGTTTGCATGTCCAGTATGAGCTATCCAGTAACTTACATAAATTCAGTCATAATGTGTTAATCACTTAATCCATTAGGAGTAGCATAATACCGAGTTGGACTAGGGTTCAACGTACCCAAATAGTCCCAAAACTACTAGCCACGTAGGTTGTAAGTCCCCTCTGTGGGCATCAT
>JAJOOO010011039.1:0-28746 GCA_029582685.1 Solanum piurae
AATATAATTTTTAAGTGAGTAATAAACTATTTAATTAAAAATATGCAATTTAGTAGTGGAGTGAACATTTTGAGAGAAATCAAAATATAAATAGCATTGAGAATTAGGCAAATAAATTCAACTTATATTATATTCATAAATAAAAATTATATTTATAAAATGTAATGTTCTAATAGAAAAATATATTATCATAAGAACAAGGAATAATTAAGGTTGTGAATTTATTATAAATGTTGTTAAAAATTATGTTAATATACATGAATGTAAAGTGGTGTATAAAAGTGGGGTTTAAAGAGGGTATTTTTGTTATTTTACCTACCTAATCCCAGGATAAGTTATCCTGGGATTACTATCCCACCCTAGGAAGGGATAACTTATCCCGGGACTAATTGTTAATCCTAGGATAAGTTATCCCACCCTTGGCAACCAAACAACAAATTAATGACCACTTAAAAATTATCTCTGGATTAAATCATCTTGTCCATCACACCAAATGACCCCTTAGTCTCCATGGATGAATCTATGGAAACAGCGAGAAGTCCAGAGGTCGAATACATAGATGACCATGAATCGACTGCAGTTGATTCCATCGAGAAGGTGTGTAGCACCCTCTACATCTCAGAAAATGTCAAAGCAACATATTTTGATCTTTTCAGCCGAGAATAGTCCTTGTTCTAGCATTTCATTTTAAATATAACATCTATTTAATACAATTTATTCCAACAACAAATATATGCAAGAGAGATGTACTTGTTGACCCACAGTTATGTGCTACAATGGCCTGTTCAGAGTCTCTGAGCTATAAAGCTCTTTGAATTTATTTAGCTCTTTGAATTGGATGCTGCTGCTAACATTCAATTTTACAAACATTTGCTTTCAAACATGTTTTAATGTTATCTTTGATCACTGTACTAGGATAAGAAAATGCCTTCCATAGATTTCATGACGAAAGTACAGAAAGACATCAATCCTAGCATGCGCGCTATCTTAATTGACTTTCTTGTTGAGGTAAACTTCTAATTTCATTCTTCTCTAAAGCTTTGTCCCTGATGAAATATCAGCCTGCCCAACTTACGTCTTAATTAATGTGGATGAGCTCAGAAATTCGTCAGTTTGATGCGGAACTTGTTTAATGGTATAGGTTGCCAAGGAGTATAGGCTTGTCCCTGACACGCTACATTTGACAATTAACTACATTGATCAATATATTTCGGGCAATTTGATGGACAAACAACGACTACAGTTGCTTGGAGTAGCTTACATGGTGATCGCATCTAAGAAACTACCTTCTAACCATGATCTTTACAAATTTTCATTTCATATTATTTGATATTTGTTGACTTGACACGTTTCTTCGAAGGAAAGAACATTCGATTGTAGTGTTAGTACGTACAAATAAACTGTCATACACGTGCTATTGAACACCGTCTGATTGAATTGGATGGTCAATCAGAATTTTAGGGGCATGATTGGGCACAAACTTGCACCAATTAATCCAAAAGTAATCAATCAACATTCACCATGTAAAGTCATCATATATCTCAGATTGTACAGTACCTCTGTACTTGTAACACCTCGTACCCGAAAATAGACCTCAAAGCAGATTTCCAGAAGTTGCAGGTGCAACCCACGATTTCTACCCACGGACCGTAGGGTGACCCACGGCCCGTGCTGGTGGTTCATGGTTCGCATCTGCAACCTTCCCCAGAACCCCCCCAAAAAAAATGTCTAAGGGTCAACCTACGCCAGGACATACCGACAATAGGTCAGACCATGGTCCGTGATCCAGGATCGTAAGTCAGACCCTCAGCTTCCAACTCCCAGCCACGATCGAATGTTGACCAGTACGGATCGTCAGTTGATCGACGGTCCGTTGGTCCCGTTCGTCGGTGACCCCGACAACTTTTAAGTCAGGGGTCTTTTGGTCTTTTCCTTATGCGTTGGATCCCTAAACTACATCATTTAAACCCTAAACTACGTAGTTTTGGTCAGCTTTAGCCTAGAAACATAACTAGAACTTACCTAAGTCAGATCATTCATCAAAACTTAGAAAAATTAGAGCGTAAGAGGAGAAAGAGGTCAAGAACCCTAGTTCAAGAATGTAGTAAGGTTCCATCAGTTCCAGCCCTGAAATCAAAAGATTTTTCCGTGGAATTCGTCATCAGGTATGTGGAATTTCACTAGTGAGTTCCTTTCGCTCATTAGGTCCCTAGATTTCAGTCAGAATCTTGATTCCCTTAATATTATCTAGACCTAGGGTTTCTTGAATGTTATAAATTTTTGGGTTTTAGCTGTTAGAATGATCCAAGTCAGAATATCATGAATTAGTATCTTTTGATGTAGATTCTTTCATAAATTCAGAACCCTTCTTTTAGTTCATGAATTACACATGCTAGGTCAGATATTTCATATATGTACATGCATGCCTCAGTTTTTGAATATCCATTATCAGTATATTAATGTTGCATTCTCAGTTTGCATGCCAGTATTTTGAGCTATCCAGTATTACAACATTTCAATCATAGAATGTTAATTATTTAATCAATTGAGAGAAGCTTAATATTGAGTGGACTAGGGTCAGTCACCCTCAATTCCCAGAACTACGTGCCTCGTAGGTTGTAAGTCCCTTCTGTGGGCATAATTTTAGTGATTACGCCAGCATGCCTCTATACCTCTGGCAGGGTATATTGGGTCCTGTTGATGGGGCGTATACATCGGGCTCCACATTTAGCTCATGTGGTTTTATGTCGGTTATTAGTAGCTCCCTTACAGTTCAGTCGGATTTTATTGCATTGACCACATTATCAATATAGTTTAGTATTTAGTCTCAGCAGGTTATAAACTTGGTCATGTATTTAGTTTAGCCATGCTCAGTATTTTCCAGTATCCTTATCATATTCAGATTATATCATTGCTTTATTGATTGTTCAGTTATGTTATTATTCAGTTTTATTCTATCCTGCATGCTCAGTACCTTTCACGTACTGACGCATACTCTGCGCTACATCTTCTCATGATATAGATTCAGGTCCTCAAAAGTCAGATCACGCATAGATCGATTCCCGATCTTCAGTTCAGCAGCATCAGTGGTGAGTTCTCATTCTTCGAGGACTAGTGACATGATTATCTTTCCATTTTAATTTTAGTTTTAGTTTTGCTAGATTTAGCTGGGGCATGTCCCAGCACTTCTAGTTAGTTTAGAGGCTTATTTCAGACATAGTTAGATTCAACTATAGTGTTAGAGTTTGACTTTTTAGTTTTTGTTTAAACTCTCGGCTTCATATATTCAGATTTAGTATATGGGTATTCCCCATAATTTTAGATTATCTCATGATTTAGCTTCCGCACAGTATTTATTGATTTAGTTTATCTTAGTATGCTTATGATATGCCAATAGGGTTAGCTTGGGGTCACTCGTGATCCTAGGTACCGTGTCCGCGTCTGGGGGTAGCCTCGGGACTTGACAAACTTGGTATCAGAGCTTTAGGTTGTATGTGTCCTAGGAAGTCTGAAAAGCTGCACTAAGTAGAGTACTTTTCATGGGTGTGAAGTGCACCACATCTAATAAGAGGGAGGCTGCAAAGTGTTTTAGAAAAACTTCATTTTCTTGTTACTCTTATCGTGCGTAAGGTGTGATCTAATTCCTCGTTCTAACTCGACATTTTGCACTTTCAGATCATGCCTCCTCGTAGAGCTTACGCAAGGAATGTGAATGCCAGTAATGCAAATGTAGCTCCTCCAGTCCCAGATTAGGAAGTTTTGAATGCAGAATTCAGGAACGCCATCCAACTTTTGGCTCAAAGTGTGACTAACCAGAACAATCAGCAGGTTCCAGTTCTGACAAACGCTAATGTTGGGTGAGCTGCAGCTAGAGTGCAAGATTTTGTTAGGATGAATCTGCCTGAGTTCTTAGGAGCGCAGATTGGTAAGGATCCCCAAAACTTCATAGATGAGTCAAGAAGGTCTTTGAAGTTATGCAGGTGACTGGGAATGATCAGGTTGAGTTGGCATCTTACCAACTTAAGGATGTGGCTCATATATGGTATACTCAATGGAAAGAGAACAGGGGTACAGATGCAATTCCTATCACTTGGGAATGCTTTAGTGAAACCTTTCTGGACAGGTTCTTCTCAAGAGAGTTAAGAGAGGCAAAAGCTCAGGAGTTCATGAACTTGAGGCAAGGTAACATGACAGGCCAAAAGTATGGACTCAAGTTCACCCAACTCTCCAAGTATGCTCCTCACATGGTTGCTCATTCCAAGGCTCAAATGAACAAGTTTCTGTAGGGAGTGTCAGACTTAGTGAAAACAGAGTGTAGGATGTTGCTGGAAAATATGAACATCTCTAGGCTCATGACTCATGCTCAGCAGGTTGAGGGAGATAAGCTTAGGGAACATACTAAGGAGAATAAGAAGGCTAGAACAAACAACTATGAGTATTCTCAACATAAATTGGGTAGTGGAAATTTCTCACAGTTTCAGCAGAAATCTTCAGCTCTATCACCTTCATCAGCTAGTGTTCCATCCTCCAAGTTCCGAAATGATCAGAAAGGTTGGGCATCAGGCTTCAAGTCTCAAGGTAGTATTTCAAGCATTAGAACCTACCCAACTTGTCCAAAGTGTGGTAAGAACCATCCGGGTGAGTGTTTTGCAGGAAAATAAAGATGCTTTGGGTGTTGTCAGTTTGGTCACAGGTTGAAAGATTGTCCTTTTAAATAGGGTCAAGGAGGTAGTAATAGTAGAGTTTAGTCCACAACATCAGCAGCGCCAACAGGTAACCCGACTCATCAGGGTAACTCATCTAGTACAGGTGGCGGACAATGCCAAAACAGGTTGTATGCTCTTCAGGCTCGCCAAGATCAGGAAGATTCTCCTGATGTGGTCAGTGGTACATTACAATTCTTTAATCTCGATATTTATGCTTTGTTAGATCCAGGGGTTACTTTTCCCTTTGTAACTCTTTATATAGCAGTCAAGTTTGATGTTAGTCCAGAAACTCTCTCAGAAACCTTCTCAGTCTCTACTCCAGTCAGTGACCTAGTTATAGCTAGATGGGTATACATAAATTGCCCAGTCTCAGTCTCCCAGAAAGTCACCTCAGTAGATCTTGTAGAGTTAGAAATGGTAGACTTCGATGTCATTCTAGGCATGGATTGGTTACATTCCTGTTATGCCTCAGTCAATTATAGAACTAGGATTGCTTGTTTTCAGTTTCCAGACGAACCAATCTTAAAATGGAAGGGTAGTAGTCTAACACCTATGGATCGATTCATTTCTTACCTTAAGGCCAGAAAAATAATCTCTATGGGTTGTCTCTATCAGTTCGGGTTAAGGATTCAAGATCTGAAACTCCAACTCTTGAGTCAGTTCTAGTAGTTAATAAGTTCCCAGAAGTGTTTCGAGAAGATCTTCTCGGAGTTCCTCCCGAAAGGGAAATTGACTTTGGAATTGATCTCCCTCCAGATACCCAGCCTATCTCTATTCCTCCTTATAGAATGGCTCCAGCTGAGCTTAAGAAATTGAAAGAGCATCTGAAAGACCTTTTAGATAAGGGCTTCATTAGACCTAGTATTTTTCCATGGGGTGCACCAGTGTTATTTGTGAAGAAGAAAGATGGTTCCCTTAGAATGTTCATTGACTATTGGTAGTTGAACAAAGTCATAATCAAGAATAAGTATTCCATCCCCAGGATTGATGACTTGTTTGACCAACTTCAGGGTGCTAGTCATTTCTCAAAGATAGACCTCAGATTCGATTATCATCAACTCAGAGTCAGAGATGTTGACATTCCGAAGACAACCTTTAGAATTCGGTATGGTCATTATGAATTCGTAGTTTTATCATTTGGACTAACCAATGCTCCTGCAGCTTTCATGGATTTGATGAACAAGGTGTTCAAGAAGTACTTGGACTTGTTCGTTATCGTCTTTATTGATGATATCCTCATTTACTCTAGGAATGAGGAAGAACATGCGAGTCATTTGAGGGTTGCCCTGCAAACTCTCAAAGATCGCCAGTTATTCACTAAGTTTAGCAAATGTGAGTTTTGGTTGCAATCTGTTGCTTTCCTTGGTCATATTGTGTCTAGCGAAGGAATCCGAGTGGATTCTCAGAAAATAGAAACAGTGAAGCAATGGACCAGACCTACCTCTCCTACATATATTAAAAGTTTCTTGGGTTTGGCTGGTTATTACAGAAGGTTCATGGAAAGATTTTCATCCATAGCCTCTCCATTGACTAAGTTAACTAAAAAAAGGTTAAGTTTTAGTGGTCAGATGATTGTGAGAAAAGCTTTGCAGAACTGAAAACTAGGTTGACTACAACTCCCATTTTGACTCTACCAGAGGGTTCAGATGGTTATGTTATCTATTGTGATGCATCCAGAGTCTACCTAGGTTGTGTGTTGATGCAGCGTGGTAAGGTTATAGCTTATGCTTCCAGGTAGCTTAAGGTGCATGCGAAGAACTATCCAACTCATGACCTCGAGCTTGCAACAATGGTTTTTGCACTTAAGATTTGGAGGCATTACTTGTATGGTGTTCACATAGATGTGTTCACAAACCATAAGAGCCTTCAGTATGTGTTCACCCAGAAAGAGTTAAATCTTCACCGGAGGAGATGGCTTGAGTTTGATTTCACGTATTAGGACACTTCTTTCAATTCTAAGTGCCAATGATCGTTAGTCAGTAATATAACCCAACTAAGTGAGTTGGGGTCGAATCCCACAGGGAGTCGTACGTGCTTAAGATTCAAGAGCCAAGTGCAAATATTTTCAAGTCAATCATAGGTAAAGACATTTAGGAATAAAAGCATATTTCAAATTAAGGGTGACACAAGTGCCAAATATGGTTTTTTTTTAATTGTAATTATCAACTACAACAACAACAAATAACACGAATAAACACGTAAAGAGATGGGTTCTTGGGATGTGATTGGATTATAGGCTACGATAGACAAATGAGTGATTGCAACTGATAGTAAATAGCAGTAAATCAGTGACTAAGCTAGACTTTAGTAGGGGTAAACTTTCTCTCGAACAATTTACCCCGAATCAAATTGGTTTCTCTCGAACACCAATAAGCAGCAATTAAGAACAGCCTACGCTTTAGTCCTTTCACTCTCTCGAGCTGAATGTGTAGAAAATGGTTTAGGATTCACTCTCTCGAGCTGAACCCATTACAACCCAATACCCACACACCATCAAATCAGTAATCTTGGTTTTAAAACCTCTCTCTCAAGCAAGCCAAAAACACGAAGTTAGAATTGCATTTGGAACTACAACCCTTTAAATTAAACCACAATTACTGATTGAAATCACTTTTAAAAAGAATTTAAACTATCAATTAACAATACCCAACAGTTAAATCAACCCATAATCATATAATCATACCCCAAGAATTGAGGTTTTAGCTAGACATCATAGAAAGATAAAAATCGTTACCAAATTGTGTTTCCATCAACTAGTAAGATTAATTTCATCTTTACAAAGGTCAAGGTTGAAGAATCTCAAAGACCCACTTCCAATTTCTCAAAAGTGGAAATTTTCAAAGCTAAGGAAAATATTGTCTCCAAACTCAGAGTTCTAAAACTTCAAAAACTGATAATAATGAAAACTTGATTCTAAACTAAGAATTTAAAAATGTATTTAAAGTCGCCAAAAAATATGCTGCGAAGGACCATTCGGCGCAATAAGTCGGGATCAACGATCCACTCAGCGATCTGCCTTTTGGTCAATTCCATCGCCTTTTTGCTTTGGCCTTCAACATCTTCAAGTTATGTAACTTTGGGCGATCTAACACTGCATCGCGGAACCATTCGGCGACTGATCCTTTTTATCGCCGACTTGATTTTCTCCTTCAGGGCTTGGCACCCTGGAACTTTAGGCGAGATCATGGTCAATCGGCGACTCGCCCAATGGGTTAGGCGATCATCATGCCCTCTTTCTTCGTTCTTTCAACTGTCTTGTTCCGTTTTGCTCATTAGTGTCCATGTTTTGCTCCTCAATCCAAATACCTGAAAATCAAGGATTTACATCAGTTATTGACACAAAATATGCATTGGAGGACACTAAATTTATTAAAATAAAGCCCTAAATGAGTCCAAATCGTGGACTCATCAACACCCCCAACTTAAACTTTTGCTTGTCCTCAAGTAAAACTCAAGTTCAGCAGTTCAAAAAGGATATCTCAAACAGTGCTACACAAGACTCAATCATGAATGCACAAAAAAAAACTCAACTTACTCATGCAAGGATCAATTGTGCAGTCATAGATTCAAGTTGTGACTCACCATTATCAAGGACTCTCAAGTTCACAATACTTGCATCAAATGCAAGTTCAAGCTCAACAAAGGAACTCAAATGCCCTCACACAAAGAATGATTCCTTATTCACACACAATGGTTCAACAATTTAAAGCTCCGGAATCAAATGCAACACTCACACTCATAAAGATGAACACAATGCATGATTTCACCCATAGGTTTTCCCGTATTTTCCAATCAATACTTGTCTCAGCTCACTCAAGATAAAAAATGTCTTTTCAAGGCTTGTAACGGGGTTGAGTGTAAAGGTATGGTCATTTAGGCTCAGTGGATGCTATCCTCATGAAATGTGGTATGAACAACACTTTCTTCCCTCTTCTTTATCATTCTCATTCATACTCAAAGGTCACCCCATTATTCACTTTCCATAGACTGTTGGACACCCCATTTTTTTTTGCATTTTCACAACTTTATTTCACAACTTTTTCATTCTTTTCTTCTTTTTATATTTTTTTATATGGAGGGGTTCCATTTTTCTCAACACCACGGGTCAAAGGGGACTTCCTTGCACTTCTTGATTTACCTTTTTTTTTCACCACACCCCCAACTTAGGCTTATTCACATAAATCACAAATAATGAGGATTAAGGGTAATGTATCAAGAAATGTCACAATTTCATCAAGTTTCTTCCAGGAAAAGGTAAGACTCAAAAAGTGTTCAAGCAAAGTTCACACACTCACCATGTAGGCTAGAAAAAGAGGTGTAATGTAAAATTGTTTCACGCTCTTCAAGTTGCCTAAGATCATCTCAAGAGCTTGCATCACTTAGTCAACCGGACCAACGGGGCAAATTCTAGGTGTCATCACACATGGTTCATGGTAAGCTCATCACACAAGGCATTGACACCAATGTCAAACAAGACTCCACACTTTTGCTAGTGTGTAATGGTCATCACAAGAGACTCAATTTGATAATTGGCTAGTCACAACGAGATGCAAAAAGTTCACATATTGTCTATGCAACTTCATTTGGCCTCATCGTAGCCGCACATTCATTTTTGTTTGATTATGAGCACTATTCAAGTCATTAGTATTGATCCAGACCGATACTCAAATTTGCAAGAGAGCAGGAACATTCAAACACAAACAAAAGGTGGCACCAAATTTTTCGGAAGGGTCCAAAAATCATTTGCAATTAACACAAGGAGGCACAAGCTCAATCATCCACAAAAATAGTGACACAATATATACCACAAAAACCCAAATATATAGACATAACAGTAGTCACAAAAGGTGAGCCTCACCCCACCACAAATAAAAACTATTTGTCCGCAAATGCAATAAATAAAATATCCAAAAGTCAAAAAGTAAGACAGAGAAGGAGGTAAAAAGTGATCCTGTCTAGGCAGTCGCTCCATCTGTCTGGGCATCAGTGCCCAGAGTAGTGCTCGAAACTTGGGCATCAGTGCCCGGAGTCACCTCAGAAGTAATAGCAGTTGCACTGGGGTCAGCTAAGGGTGTATCCGCTAAATAAGCCTGCACAACTGCATCTACCATGTCCTCCTCAGTCTCAGTAAGGCCCTCATACGAAGCCTTCTCAGCAACCCCAAGCATCTCCTCATCTCTCTCCGCCTCATACTCGGGATCAACCGCCTTCTTAACTCTAACATCATCTCTGGTGGTCGCCGGAGGCATATTTGGCTCTACTGGCACATCCGGGATATCCACAGTCTCAAAAATCATAGACATGTTGGTGGACTTTAGCTGGTCCGTATCTCTCCTCAGTGCAACAATGGCGGTCTTTAAAGTCGTCAACTCCTCGGTGACCCCTTGGCCACGCTCACATACCGCTATCCTAGCCACAAGGGCATCAATGGTAGCACTCAACGGTGTCACAACATCAACAAGGGCTGTCTGAATCATGTCCATAATGGAGACCTCATGTCTGGTGGCACGACGATCAGCAGAATGAGCTAGCTGCCCCATCTGGAGTAATGTTGCCTGAGTGAGAGGGGTTACTCAGAAGCTCGGGAAACAGCAACAACAACAGCTCTGGGAGGTAACGTATCAGTAGAGGAACTAGGGGGGTCAGAAGGAACAACACTGAATGTACCTGAAGGCCCAGGGGCCGGGGTAGGCAAATGTGCCTCTGCAGGTAATGTATGAGGATCAACAACCGGGGATGTATCCATCGGGGCTGCCTTCTTTTTCTCCACCTGATCCTTTAAATATTCTACCTCGATCCTTTAGATATCAGTGGAAGATGTGGGAATCACTTCCACATCCTTTTTCGCATCTCTAGGAACCTGAGCCCATCTACATAGCTCGGTGATCAACACAGGAAATGAGAGGTAAGTCTGGCGCTGCTTGGCCCTCATGACCATCTCTTGTGCCATAATCATCCCCAGATTAATCCTTGTCTCATCAATGATGCAACCCAGACATGCTTCCTTGGCAAGACGGAGAATAGACTCATTCTGGGATGTCATGATAGTACTGCTAATGAAACCAAACCAGAACCTTGCAGCTACTTTCAGGTCTTTCTTTTCTATTGGTGCCCCTGCCTCCAACCACTTCAGAGTGCCATCGGATATCAGCGGGGCTAATCACTTCTTCATGTTGTCCAGCGTCTTTGTCCTGATCATATGCAGGCAGTCATCTTCAAGGCTCGTAGTGCATTCTAGGACAACATTGATGGCAGTAAAATAACAGTGCACCATCTTCCCCCTGACAACTACATAGTCAGCCGGTTTAAATGCTGCTTCCTGCTTTTTTCTCTGCGGTATCAAGGCCCCATAAGCAGTATAGAACTCCCGGAGCCAATTTGGAATATACGGGCCGTGGGGCTTGGTGAAGATCTGGAATTTATGAGACTTCAAACAACTCGTAATCTCTAGGTACATGTCGATGACCCCATCAGTGGATAGATGTTTCTCCTCAATGATTGTCCTCAACCCCTTAATCTTTAGTCTGTTCATACACTTGGGAGGAGGACCCTGAACTGGTGGTGCTAGGACCACAACCTGTGTTGGAGCTGGAGGATGAGTAGTTGTAGCCTGAGGAGTCCTGATCCTAGAAGGATTGTTCATCCTTTTGTGCCGCAGCTCAGCCCTTTATGCTGCTAACAATTCATCACCCTCGGGCTCTAAAGCTGCAGCCTGCTGCTCCTGGTGCTCACCCTCACTCTCAGAAGTAGTGAGGTTAGTGGCGTAGATCCCATCACTATCGGAGCTGGCTTCCAGTGACGCAGGTGCCTTCCCTTTTTTTTTTTGCCTTTCCCACCTGTTGTGGGAAGCTTGGTGGCCTTGCCCCTGGATGTAGTTACATCCTCATTGATTTTTATCCCTTTAGCCTTTTTTCGGGGTGACATATTTCTACCAACAACTTTCGGTCTTTTCATATCTACAAAACATCAGGAAAAAGTTAAAAACAATTCAATTAAAAGCACAAAACAATAGTTGCAGATAGACTCGTCGAACCGGTCGGTGAGTCGCCAAATCTCTTTGGCATGCTAGATCGGGCTCACCGAAAGGATTGGCTCAAAAATCTCAGAAAAATTTGGAATGTCGGCGATAGGAAGGACTTTAGGCAAATCTCCGACAGCATTCGGCGAGCAAGGATTAGCCCGCCGAGAGTTACAGTGCAATTAAGGGTCAGAGGCGCAGACAAAAGGCGATTAAGGAGGACTTTCGGTGAGTCGCCGAGTGCATTAGACGAACTCAGTCTTCTCACCGAAAGTTACCGAACCAAACTTCACATTTAGCATGAAATTAAAGGTGATATGGGGAACTTCGACGAACTATCGAGTGGTTCGGCGAGCTCGACCTAGCTCACCAAATGACCCAACGTGCCTACATTCAACCCAACTCCTCAAATTCAACCCCACAACCCCTGAAAACAAAATCAAAATATGCACCTATCAAATTAAACTAAGACCCATTATACCCATGCCCCCGGGATACTCAGACTTCTCTCGGTTTCGCCAAATTTGGCCATTTCATGAATTTTGCCCTTAAGAATGATGTCAACCTCTCCATCATTGGGAAAAATACGTCATTTGGCACAAATGTGGGCTACTTAGACTTCACTCGACTAAACCCAACAACATGCAAGCACAACCCCACAAATTTTAACCAATTTTAAAGCAAAAAATCACGGGAATTAAACAATAAAGGCAATACATGCAATAAGGTTGAATTAAAACAGGCACACATATATACGATTATGATCAGAGTACAAATTACTAAAAATACTAAAAATAGGATTTGGGGTTCGGAAAACCAACCTTAGATGCCGATTAGATAAGTTGAAATGCTAGGCGACAAAGTAATCCACCCCGAACACAAATCCGATGACTAAACTGCGGTAAAACTGCAAAAATATTGAATACTAAAGTACGGGTGTGAGTTTGGGAAGTTCAAAAGTGAGGGAAAGTGAAAGAGTTTGTAAGTTTAAACCTTTTGCCTTTAAAAACCGTCCAGTTCTCGCCCATTCGGCGACATTAGTTTTGCTTGCCGACCCACTCGGTGACACGCCGAGTGGGCACTTACCTCGCCAAGTTTTACAGGACCTCCAGTTAATGTGAGGGTCCAAACGACGAACTAGATCGTGATCGCCGACCTGGTCGGTGATTCACCAAATTGCTCCTGGGCTCGTCGAGTTTTATTGACTCCAATTTTAAAATTGGCTTGAGTCCAACGGCGGTCCAAGTCGGGCTCGCCGACCTCTTCGGCGAGTCGCCGACTGGACTTTTAGCTCGCCAATCTCTACCTTTATAACACTTTCTGCACTTCAACCTGCACAATCAACACGCCATTATTTCTAAAACAAAAATAAAGCGATAAAACACTTGGGTTGCCTCCCAAGAAGTGCCTTAGTTAATGTTGTGGCACGACTTCCCTACTCAATCATGATTTGTGGGGTAGAGACGAGACAACACATGACCCATTTGGGTCTCCATCAGATGAAAACATATGGAATGGGAAGCAGTCATCTCATTCAGCAGTGATACATTCTCTTTTATCTTATTCAATACTTTGTCGTGATCTTTGACTTTGTGAAGAATGAGAGAAAGTATCTCTTCTAGTTGTTCAGTCTCGTACACCTTGGGCTTGATACGCTCGTGAGGGGGAATGTATCGGTCTTTCTTTTTGTCCGATGCTTCCAATTCCAAGATCTTTTTGGCCACTAGATCCAGTTGAGTTAACAATGTAGCCAAAATTTGGTCCTTCTTAGTCTCCTTGTTACTCTTGGCCATGTGATTAAGGAGTTGGGCTGCTATTGCATAGGGTAGTCGTGAGAGAACCCCCAGAGACATTTGGTCAACCACTCCTCTGTTTTCCGGACCAAGACCTCTATAGAAGCAGTCCAATAGCATGTTATCTGATATTCCAGTCGCTGGGCATTGCAGTAATAATGACTTAAATCTCAGCCACAACTCATGGATTGACTCACCCTCTATTTGCCTGAAACTTAGGATGTTATCCCTAAGAATCATCATTCTTAAAGGAGAGAGGTCTATTTGGTCACCATTGCTACAAGACATGCTCCTTTATGCTGCTCTAAACAAGTAACACGAAAACCAAAACTAAAAATAAGTTCAACTATAACTAACAAGAACAAAATTTAACTTAACTAAAAATCTTAAACAACATCACTCCCCGGCAGCGACGCCATTTTAATTTCACGTATTAGGACACTTCTTCCAATTCTAAGTGCCAACGATCGTTAGTCAGTAATATAACCCAACTAAGTGAGTTGAGGTCGAATCCCACTAGGAGTGGTACATGCTTAAGATTCAAGTGCCAAGTGCATATATGTTCAAGTCAATCATAGGTAAATACATTTACGAATAAAATCATATTTCAAATTAAGGGTGACATAAGTGTCAAATATGGTTTTTTTTTAATTGTAATTATCAACTACAACAACAACAAATAACGCGAATAAACAAGTAAATAGACGGGTTCTTGGGATGTGATTGGATTATAGGCTAAGGTAGACAAATGGGTGATTGCAACTGATAGTAAATAGCTGTAAATTAGTGACTAAGCTAGACTTTAGTGGGGGTAAAATTTCTCTTAAACAATTTACCCCGAAGGGTTTTGATTTGGAGGACTTGAAATAATGAGGTTTAATTATGTTTTAATACTCTTAAAATATGTTAATAGACCCAAAATAACCATCCAAACACTTAACTAAGCAAAGGGTGAATTTACCACTTCACCCCTCACTTGGCCGTGTCACTTGACAGCACACATGTGCCATCCACGAGACCTAGACTCACGGACTGTGAGTCCATTCACGGACTGTGAGTCCATTCACGGACTGTGAGTCCATTCACGGACCGTACTGTTGGTCTGTGGTCTGGGTCATAGAGGTGTACTTAGGGGCTATGACCTACGGAGGCCATCCACGGGGCGTGGATGGACCTACGGGGTGTAGACCCCTTTCGTAGGTCACCCCATTTTGACAAGTTCATCATTTGGGGCAGCCTTGGGGATTAAACTTAGGGTCCTCCTCAAGGACCCCTAGGGTGGTCCATGGGGAGTCGTACCTTGACGTTTAACCCCTAAACTCCTTAACCATGACTCGGGACAACATAAGGCACCATTAAACCTCACACCAACCTCTATGTTAGGCTCTAGTTTCACTAGTTCATTTTTAGGGTCGTTACATTATCCCCCACTTAGGAACATTCGTCCTCGAATGACACGTAAAACACATTAAGGGGTAACGACTCAAGACTTGCAGCCCACAATCATGCATGCAACATCAATATAAATGCATAAACATAGGAGGAAACATCCACTCCACATCAATAAGCTCAAAACACAACAAGAAGGTAGGAACTACATCTACAAACTCATTATGCATCAGAACTTCACATTTCTCATTTCATTGGAGGCATTACCTTCTCCAAATCACACCATGCTCATCACAACATCACTAAGCACATTATGCAATTACTCTCAAAAGCAAAATTAGGCATGTTCAACATTTAACCTTATGAAACATATAGACAAGTCATACTAAATGCAAATCAACATGAGGAACATAAATCATGAAAACTCATTTTCTCATTCAAACATAGATCTCATCAAAACATACATAACATAAGGAGACCATGGAAACACATTTCACATAAGACTCCAAAACATGAAACAAGCTACAAGGAACTCTTGGTCTCAAGCTTAAATATGAATAGAAGGAAATAGATAAGGATATCAATACTCTCAACAACCTCACTATTCAACAAACTATCCCCCACTTAAGAGAAAAACCCAACTAAGGCTAATCATGAAACAACATAGGAATCTCAATAAAACATTCACACTATAAGGAACCATCATCATACCGGAGCTTTTAAACTAGGAAGGTCCTCATTAAGCAACTCTTGCTCACAACAACTTTACCAACACCACTCAAGGTCTCATATGAGTCTACCACACTGGGTCTAAACTCCTTAAACTCATTACACCTCATAAGGTGAGAATGAACCAAGCCTAACTCATGAACATCAAGGACACTCAACCACCTTGCTATCTAAGCACATTATCTACCCCATATGTGTAAGCCTATACAAAATCTTTACAACATCACTTATTTCAATCGTAAGGTTGACGTAAAACATCACTAAACCTTCACACTCAACACCCAAGATGATTCTAAACCAAAGTGAATTACACTCCTACTCCTCGTAAAGAACTATACTCATTCCACATCTCTAGGCATCACTTAAACACAACTATTTATCAAACCTTTCAACAAACCTCAAAACTCCAACATCACACGTAACCATAAGCAACTCATTCATGCTAAAGACAACATCACAATCTAACACCTCAAATCCAACAAGTCACATAGCCACAATACACATCAAAACTCACCTTTTTCTCCCTCGATCCTTGAAGCATTAGCCCTTCTAGTAGTCACATCTTCAAGACCACTGGACAAGGAATAAGAGAAAGAACTTATGGAGTCAAACTCTATGGCATGACTTGAAGAATGATGAAATAAGTGTAACTTTCTAACGTCCTATAGCTTCTCGCTCATAGATGTGTCGCAACTCACACCGATGAACAAGACTCTACTAGACGTGGCTTGTGAGACATCAACCCTAAAAACCATTCCCAAAACCTTGTGCTCTGATACCATGTTTGTCACGACCCGAGAGCACCCCTTAGTCGTAACACGGCGTACTCGACCTCGAAGGGGTCTTATACAAGCCTCATGGCATTCATTCATCGCATAGGTAATATAAATAATACGGAATTTTTTTTTTTTTTATTTAAAACCATACAATCTAACATTTAAACGCAAGCGGAAGTCTATATCTCACATGGCCATCTTAGACACAATCTTAACAAGATAGGGACACGACCCTTTACAATAGAAATTTAAAGTAGTCTATTACATGAAAAGAAAGAAACTTCTAGAAAGACACTTGTCCTCGAACTATTAGGACGTACCACTTGATTCTTGGAAGAATAGCAATCCAAGCACTTCAATCTAGGTAGAAGCAATCACTTGCCGGAACCTACACTTGTAGTTAAAACATAGAAGAATGGGTTAGCACACAAAAATGTACTAAGTATGATAGCCATGCAAAAACATGCTTTAAATGGGACATTTTGGTTTGAAACCATGCATTATGCCACTTTTTAGAAATATCATGAACAATAGCATACGAGAAATGAATTACAAATATAATCATCATACAAGTCATAACATCACATTTGAACAATATCAACATGTAACTCTTTACCTTCACATTTAGTCTTCACCTCAAGTAACCCTCATGCTATACCTTGTGCAATGTATGGATATCGTCCCATACCACCATCCACACCAAAGTACCACATTAAAGTCACCAAAAGTGAACTTACCATTCAACCTTTCCATTTTCAATAATACTCATACACAAGAGACCTAAACCTTAACAAGTTATTTCATCACATAAGGACCATCACCTAAGACAACCCCTAAGTCATATTTTTGCAATGTCCAAGTAGCATCACATACTACTACTCACACTAAGTATTCCTTTGAAGTCACCATAGGCAAGGCGCATTCAAATACAATAAGTCTTAATAAGAAAGTAACTCATAATACAATCTAAGTATAGCATGCATCATTACATTAGACATTCAAATCAACATTCTTCATTAGCTTCATTTAGAGGACTTTCATTCATTAGTCATGAAGACTTAGAGAACTCACTATGACCCTATCTAAGTTTACTCGTGCAATGCATGGATGACATTCCATACTACCACTCACACTTCATAGAACTCATCAAGAAACCATAATGCACATCTCACATGATGGGAGTATGCATTAACCGACATAGACCATGAGGGCTAAATCATGGAATCCGATGTCGTGTGACCCGGGTGTTCTACTTACCAAGGGTAGAACTAGTAAGCATCCTATGTAGGTATATAGTTATAGGATAAGAAAGATGTTCATGGTACTCTAACCTAACATTGGGAGAGCAACCATCTTAGACATATCCACTCGGTGCTTAGCCTCCATTCCCATAGTGTAATTCATTCACATTACATTGTTGTACTTGAGAGGGCCACCAACATTAGGCCTACCAACCCAAGGTACAATACACAAGAAAGGGCCACCACCATTAGGTCTACCGATTCAAGGTATATTAAGGATAGCTCATTGACTTTCCAAGAAGGGCCACCAACATTAGGTCTACCAATACAAGGTTCATTATTTCACACATGAAAGGGCCACCAATATTAGGTCTACCGATCCAAGGTTTAACATCACATTAGTTCCTAGAGTCCTTATGAAAGGCTACCAACACTAGGTCTACCAATCCAAGGTTTAGCCTAGAATACTTCATCATTCATTCATTGATGAAAGGCTACCAACATTAGGTCTACCAATTCAAGACATTAAGACATTTAGTCAAGATACATTCATTGTACAAAAGTAGGATACCTAAGCCTACCAACTCAAGATACTTCATTCAAGGTCACTTTCATCAATACAAGAAAAGGATGCCTTAGCCTACCAATTCAAGATATTCAACATTACATTATAGAACCCTTCACATTCCAATCATCAACATTCATGAGTGTTAATAGAGAGATAACATTCAATCCTAACACAATTAGCTTCTAAACAAGATCATAACTCATTCTTTTAGATCACCCACATGTTCCACATCACATTAATATATACAACATCATGATAATACTTCAATTCTTCACACTATGCCTTCAAGGCCATGATTACAACATACAAAATAGTTAAAAACCTCCACCTTTCAAGTGGATCAACATCTCTAATACAATTCTACTACAACATGTAATTTGGTCAAACTTGCCCTTTCAAGGCTATGATCACAAATTCTCAATTCACCAACAATTCACCATAATTAGGCATACATGATGATACAATTCAATAACCTAAAGCAATTTAGGCATAATCTATCAACATTCATTCATAATCATCAAACCCACTTCATAAATCACAATTTAGGAATTGAGAGAAATCATGTGTTTATAGAGTATTTTCATCTTAAACAACCAATTAAATATCAATATAATCATAATTTATCATTTGAAAACATTTGATGAAGGAACCCATGAGATTGAGTAAAAATCTAGGGGTTTTCATGAACTTGAAAACTTTGAAACTTCTTTGAAATTGACTCTAGGATGAAAGCTAAACCTATATGAAGGATCACCATACCTTGATATTGATTCCCCACGAAAATTGAAGAAGAAACACCTTGAAATCCCCAACCCTAGCTTGATCTTGACCTTGATCTCCAATGGAGTTTCTAGAGAGGACTTTTTGGGAGGGAAGGGTTTTGATTTGGAGGAATTGAAATAATGAGGCCTAATTAAGTTGTAATACTCTTAAAATATGTTAATAGACCCAAAATAACCGTCAAAACACTTAACTAAGCAAAGGGTGAATTTACCACTTCACCTCTCACTTGACCGTGTCACTTGACAGCACACAGGTGCCATCCACAAGACCTAGACTCACGGACCGTGAGTCCATTCATGCACCGTACTGTTGGTCCGTGGTCTGGGTTGAGAGGTGAATTTAGGGGCCATGACCTACGGAGGCCATTCACGGGGTGTGGATGGACCTATGAGGCGTGGACCCCTTTCGTAGGTCACCTCATTTTTGACAAGTTCATCATTTGGGGCAGCCGTGGGCATTAAACTTAGGATCTTCCTCAAGGACCCCTAGGGTGGTCCATGGGGAGTCGTACCTAGACGTTGAACTCCTAAATTCCTTAACCATTATTCGGGACAACATAAGGCACCATTAAACCTCACACCAAGCTCTAACACACACGTTAGGTTATAGTTTCACTAGTTCATTTTTAAGGTCGTTACAACTTCAAAAACTGATAATAATGAAAACTTGATTCTAAACTAAGAATTTAAAAATGTATTTATAGTCACAAAAAAATATGATGCGAAGAACCATTCGGCGCAATAAGTCGGGATCACCGATTCACTCGACGATCCTCCCTTTGGTCAATTCCATCGCCATTTTTCTTTGGCCTTCAGCATCTTCAAGTTCTGTAACTTTTGGAAGATCTAGAACTGCATCGTGGAACCATTTGGCGACTCACCGATTGCTTCTTTTTATCACCGAATTGATTTTCTCCTTCAAGGCATGTCACCCTAAAAATTTAGGCGAGATCATGGCCATTCGGCGACTCACCCAATGAGTTAGGCGATCATCAAGCCCTCTTTTCTTCGTTCTTTCAACTGACTTGTTCCTTTTTGCTCATTAGTGTCCATGCTTTGTTTCTCAATCCAAATACCTGAAAATCAAGGATTTACATAAGTTATTGGCACAAAATATGCATTTGAGGACACTAAATTTATTAAAATAAAGCCCTAAATGAATCCAAATCGTGGACTCATCAGAGTTCCTCAAGGATTATGATATGAGTGTGCATTACCATCCTGGTAAGACCAATGTAGTAGTAGATTCTCTTAGCATACTATCTACGGGTAGTGTAGCCTATGTTGAGGAAGAAAGAAAGGAACTAGCAAACCAGGTTCACAGACTTGCTCGCTTGGGAGTTCGCCTTATGAGCATATCAGATGGTGGTGTAACAGTTCAGAATGGGTCAGAATCTTCATTAGTAGTGGAGGTTAAGGAAAAGCAAGACCGTGATCCGATATTGCTTCAACTTAAGGGTGCAGTCCATCAGCAGAGAGTTGAGGTTTTCTCTTATGGGGGAGATAGTGTACTTCGCTATCAAGGTCGATTATATGTTCCTAAGGTGGGTGAGTTGAGTCAACAGATTCTCGTAGAAGCCCATAATTCCAGATATTCTATTCATCCAGGCGCCACTAAGATATACCGTGGTCTGCGGGAAGTCTTTTGGTAGAATGGTATGAAAAGAGATATAGCGGATTTTATGGCTAAGTGCTCCAATTGTCAGCAAGTCAAGGTAGAACATCAGAAACCATGAGGTGTGACTCAAGAGATCGACATTCCTACTTGGAAGTGGGAGGTGATCAACATGGACTTAATCACAGGTTTACCTCGTACTTGCAGACAATATGACCTCATTTGGGTGATAGTTGATAGAGTTACTAAGTTTGAGAGCTTTTTGGCAGTGAAGACTACAGATTCGACGGAGGACTACGCCAAGCTTTACGTTAATGAGATAGTCAGGTTACATGGGGTTCCTTTGTCTATCATCTCAGATAGAGGTCCTCAGTTTACATCTCATTCTGTAAGTCGTTTCAGAAGGGTCTTGGTACTCAGGTTAATCTTAGCACATCATTTCATCCACAGACAGATGATCAGGCAGAGCGTACGATTTAGACCTTAGAGGACATGTTGAGAGCTTATGTGATCGATTTCAAGGGTAGTTGGGATGATCAACTACCTCTTATAGAGTTCGCCTACAATAATAGTTACTATTCCAACATTCAGATGGCCCTTTATGAGGCATTGTATGGGAGAAGATGTAGATCTCCAGTTGGTTGCTTTGAAGTAAGTGAAGCAGCCTTGATAGGGCCATATTTAGTTCATGATGCTATGGAGAAGGTGAAACTCATTAGCGATAGACTTAAGACAACCCAGAGTCACCAGAAGTCCTATGTAGATGTAAGGAGAAGGGAATTAGAATTCCAAGTTGATGATTGAGTTTTCTTGAAAGTGTCACCCATGAAAGGGGTGATGAGATTTGGCAAGAAAGGGAAGCTCAATCCTAGATATGTAGGCCCTCACAAGATCTTGAAGAGAGTTGGTAAAGTGACTTATGAGTTAGAGTTGCCAACAGAACTAGCAGTAGTGCATCCGGTTTTTCACATTTCGTTACTGAAGAAGTGTGTGGGTGATCCAGCGTCTATAGTACCTTTAGAAAGTGTGACTGTGAAGGATAGGCTCACTTATGAAGAGGTACCAGTTGAAATCCTTGATCGTCAGGTTCGAAGGTTGAGAAACAAATAAGTCGCTTCAGTAAAGGTTTTGTGGAGGAGTTAGTCCATAGAGGGAGCTACTTGGGAAGCAGAGGCAGCCATGAAGGCCAAGTATCCTCACCTCTTTCCTTTCGATTCCATTCCACCTTGAGGTAATAGTTCCTCTTCAGTTTTTCAGTCATTCATGCGCAGTTTTAGTCTAGCATCATGTTCCTTCAGTTTGTACTTGTATTTTCAGAGTATTTGCATGATCTTGGAACCTAGTTCAGTCAGAAATTAGTTTCCCGTATTCAGTGGTAGGGGTTGCAGCTCTTTCCCTCCATTGCAGCTAGTTTAGTATTCGTTCGAGGACTAGTGTTCCCAAGGGGGAGATAATGTAACACCCCGTACCCGAAAACAGTCCTCAATGTAGATTTCCAGAAGTTGCAGGTGCAACCCATGGTTACCACCTACGGACCGCCACAACCCGTGCTGTTGGTCCGTGGTTCGCATCTGCAACCTTCTCCAGAACCCCCCAAAAAAATCGTCTAAGGGTCAGCCTACGCCAGGACCTACGGACCGTAGGTCAGATCCTTAACTTCCAACTCCCAGCTACGATCGATGGTTGACTAGTATGGACCGTCAATCGATCGACGGTCCATCGGTCCCGTTCGTCGGAGACCCTGACAACTTTTTAGTCAGGGGTCTTTTGGTTTAATGCGTTGGACCCCTAAACTACATCATTTAAACCCTAAACTACGTAGTTTTGGTCAGCTTTAGCCTAGAAACATAACTAGAACTTACCTAAGTCAGATCATTCATCAAAACTTAGAAAAATTAGAGCGTAAGAGGAGAAATAGGTCAAGAACCCTAGTTCAAGAATGCAACAAGGTTCCATCAGTTCCAACCCTGAAATCGAAAGATTTCTTCATGGAATTCATCACCAGGTATGTGGGATTTCACTAGTGGATTCGTTTTGCCCATTAGGTCCCTAGATTTCAGTCAGAATCTTAATTCCCTTAATATTATCTAGACCTAGGTTTCTTGAATGTTAGAAATTGTTGGGTTTTAGCTGTTAGAATAATCCAAGTCAGAATATCATGAATTCAGAATCTTTTGGTGTAGATTCTTTCATAAATTTAGAACCTTAGCTATGTAGTCCTTTTAGTTTATGAATTACACATGCTAGGTCAGATATTTCAGATATGTGCATGCATGCCTCAATTTTTGAATGTCCATTATCAGTATATTAATGTTACATTCTCAGTTTGCATGCCAGTATTTTGAGCTATCCAGTATTACAACATTTCAGTCATAAAATGTTAATTATTAAACAATTGGGAGAAACTTAATACCAAGTGGACTAGGGTCAATCACCCTCAATTCCCAGAACTACGTGTGCCGTAGGTTGTAAGTCCCCTATGTGGTCATCAATTTAGTGATCACGCCAGCATGCCTCTATACCTCTGGCAGGGTATATTGGGTCCCCTCGATGGGGCGTATACATCGAACTCCACATTTAGCTCATGCGGTTTTATGTCGGTTATTAGTAGCTCCCATACAGTTCAGTCGGATTCTATTGCATTGACCACGTTATCAGTATAATTTAGTATTCAGTCTCAGCAGGTTATAAACTTGGTCATTGAATTCAGTTTAGCCATGTTCAATATTTTCCAGTATCCTTATCATATTCAGATTATATCATTGCTTTATTGCTTGTTCAGTTATGTTATTATTCAGCTTTATTCTATCCTACTTGCTCAGTACCATTCAAGTACTGACGCATACTCTGCGCTACATCTTCTCGTGATGTAGGTTCAGGTTCTCAGCAGTCAGATCACGCATAGATCGGTTCCCGATCTTCAGTTCAACAACATCAGTGGTAAGTCCTCATTCTTCGAGGACTAGTGACATGATTATCTTTCCATTTTAGTTTTAGTTTTAGTTTTGCTAGATTTAGCTGGGGCATGTCCAAACACTTCTAGTCAGTTTAGATGCTTATTTCAGATATAGTTAGATTCAACTATAGTGTTAGAGTTTGACTTTTCAGTTGTTGTTTAAACTCTCGATTTCATATATTCAGATTTAGTATATGGGTATTCCCCATCATTTCAGATTATCTCATGATTTAGCTTCCGCACAGTATTTATTGATTTAGTTTATCTTAGTATGCTTATGATATGCCAACAGGGTTAGCTTGGGGTCACTCGTGATCCTAGGTCCCGTTTCCGCGTCCTGGGGGTAGCCTCGGGGCGTGACAGTACTATACTTTCTGTGGAACGTGTTATCATTTTCAACTTGTCTTTCTTAAATAAATTTGACATAATACATTGTCAGACCCTTCAATCAGTAAATTTTATCGAGAGAAATATTGAAAACATTTCTTAGTTTCATTTTCGAATTATGCAGCTTTAAAAACCGCATATGTTTTCGCCATGATCCTTACACATTTTTCCTTGAGTGGTTTTCAAATTCTTGTTTCCTCAAATATTTCAAGCATATCTCTAAGAAAATGCTCTAAGACATTAATATGGGAAATGCTTTATTGTAGAAAATATGAGGAGATCTGTGCACCTCAAGTCGAAGAGTTCTGCTACATACTACAAGAAAACTCACTTTTAGCGAGGGGAAATTTGATCGCTAAACGTCCTATTCCGGTCGTTATTAACCTTTAGCGACCGGATTTTCTAAAACCTTTAGCGACAGTAAGAAATCCAGTCATTATATATCTTCTTAGCGACCAACATTTCCTTTCGGTAATTATCCTTTTGGTCGTTAAGAACATTGGATTACATTAGTTAATCTGGTTATGAGTTCTTTTAGTGAAAGAAGTGCTTGTAATCATTCAACCCAAAATCCAATTATTATGTGATTGTTAATGTAAATATGTACAAAAAGTACACCAAAATCTTAATAGAAATATAAGTATCTTCATTTAAAATTTCGTAGTAAGTTACAAATAACAAAATCATTACATTACCAAAAGTATATCTATTAAAATTATGACATTTATTCAACATCTACCAAAATATAAAATTATGTACCAATGAATTTTTTTTTAAACAACTTCTAACAAAATAAAAAAATAGCTCGTCTTCAACTTGTTCTTTAATTTTTTTAGTTGTTGATACTTGATATGCACTTTCTTCGTTTATAGGTTCTTTGAACTTCAAATTCTTGAGTTGTTAAAAGAACAAGTTCATGTTAGTTTAGTATATAGATACTATTTTTTCCACAATATAGAAAATTAACAAATAAGAAATCAAATGAAACAGCTATGAACTGTCCAATTAAATTTATTCAACAATAAAACTTAATTAAATTGAATGGAATTGTCAAAAGAAAATTTTCTCTTCTTACCTTAATAATAAGAGGGTGACAGTCATAACTATGTTGATACCCTATATTGACACCCTGCATTGAAGTTTATAGATTTTGTTTGAAAATAAACCTGTAACAATTATATTACACTGAAATCATTATGACTAATCAGATGAATATTCAAGATTTATACATGATATAAGAAAGTAAAGAGATGAGAATTCATGAGTTGATTCACAAGAGGTTAAAAAAGATCCCACAATGTTCATGAAATCTATGACTACCATTTCTTTTTCCCATAAAGTTACTAGATGGCCCGTGCTTGTGCATAGCACAGGCGTATGAAAGAGAGTAACTGGCAGTATACAACGTTGCCTACCATGTCAATACACAGTTACGTTGATGGTAGATAAATGGACACCATATACAATATGTAATATTTTTGCAATTATAAAATAACTAAAATATAGACAAAAAGTACTGATATTCAATAATGATTATTAAGTTAGCTAAAGTAACTTTGATACTCAACAATAACAATATAGACAAAAAGTACTGATATTCAATCACTTTCGTTACAATTAGGGATAATTATCAAATTAATAATATATTCTAATGTTAGCCATCCTTTTGAATAAAATTTTTTCTTTAAATACGTGTGACGTAAAAACCGTTGATCTTTTTCCCCTACAAGAGGGTAACCTGGAAAATATATATTACAAGGTTCAAAATCACTACCGAAGATCAGTGGTGTAAATCATTATTGTCTGTAAAAATATGGAGATCACTATTTGCTTTAGAGAAAATTATCAGTCAATCAAACTTACAGAACTAACTTGAAGTTTAATTAAAGAAATGTTATTGTGCATGCACTCATTATGGAAGAAATTATTTAGATCTCATTCACAACTTCTCTTTGAGATCTCCCGTCTTATATAAAACTCGGGAAGAAGTGTTATATTGTCCTATGTTGCTTGGTTTTGGTCAAATTCCATCCAAGTTTGGGAGGAATTGATAGGAAAAAGTGTAAAAGGACAGGCCTGCCAACAAATTTAAAGTATCATCAAGAATAAATATCACTTAATTGAACATTTTTCATCACAAGAATGATTTTTCAATTATGTCACGGTGCTTTACTAAAGCAGAGATTTTAAAACAGCAAGCCTTGATGAACCTAGTATAAGAGCTTCGTTCCTCGACACTAGGATTGCTAGAATAAGGAACACTTAATTTTGGTAATTTCTCTAAGTTCTTTTGAAACTAGTAAGTTCTCTAAGTTTTGCCTTCAAAAAGTTCTGTTTTTATCCAAGAACAACTTTTGAATACGAATACAACACCAAAATCAGCTACTACCATTGTCAATACACTAAACAGAAAACTGAAGTTATTTATTCAAGAAAACAAATAGTATTCTGGGATTCGAAACGAATGTGGAATGGTACCTGGAGATCCTTGAAGTTGGAGAACTTTGTAATAAACCCTTTCGCTTGATTCGTCCAACTTGTTATTCAACCTTTGCAACTTGAACATATTCTTTTTGACATTCCCCTTAAGTTATTGAGTTAGTTGCTGTTTTTAGGACTGAACAGACAACAAAAAATTTATAGAATAAGTCTTGCCTCAAGTTTCAGCCTAATTTTATTACAAATTTCACACACAACAAGAGTAAGGCAAATAAATTAAACTGGCTTGGAAAGAACTTTAGCACATCATACTTTCTATTGATACCATAACATGACTACTTTAGTGCATATGAAAGCATTAATTTTTTAGTACTATTTACAATTGAAATTTTAGCATCTTATGCAATTCGGGATATCCTTTAAGCAATTTGAGGCATAAAGTTTTGGAAAGATCTCCTTATTAAATATAACATGGTGATCAGAGAAAAGGAAAGAGCACAACAGAGAGAGACCTAGAAGAATAAGCTTACAACACTCCAAGAATTTCAAGGATGTGTTACTCTAATAAGCAAAGGTTTAGAAATTCTTCTTGGCTCTTGGTTTCTCAAAATAAGTAGCACTGGAATGGACCAAATCATCATTTTAACAATATTTCCAGTCTTTCGATGCACTATTGAATTCAAAAGTAAGAAATGAAGGAATAGTTTCATCAATCACCTATACTGAGCACATACACATTGAGATGGCTCAACAATTTTGAATTGTAGCAGACTATACTACTTTCTAAAGGAAGAAGGATTTACTATTGAATCAATCTTTGAAGCAATTCTCAACAAACAATGCAATTGTAATATGTGGAATTGCATAAACCAGTAAAAAGTAAGAATTGCATTGTTTGTTGAGAATTGCTTCAAAGATTAGAATTGCATGATACCTAGTGTAGACTATGTCGAGGTGATATCCTAATTACAGAACACTTAAAAGGATTTCTTATGCGTTTCTAAAAACTTCTTATAACCTGTTGTTTGCTTTGGAGTGTGTTTAGTGAAAAATAATTTACCAACATAAATGGAAATGATAAAGGCAAACAAATGATTGCACATCTATTTGAGCCTCTATTTTTAATCCATTTGCCTCCTAAAGATGTTGAATATAAATCCAGTAGCTTCAAAAAATAACTCAGAAAATTGAGATTCAAATAATAATAAAACTTATCTACAAAAAATTATACAACGAAAAAACAGAAAGTACCAAAACAGGATGAGTGCTTGATGGCTCTTGAGTGACTGCTATCATTACTACTGTGTGGACCTGAACATTGTACCTTCACACATAGTGTAAACATTTCTACCGAAGGAGTTTAGCGACAAAGATCTTGTTTTCAATTTGTTAATTAAGACATGGATGAATTCAGTCCCCTTCGATGACAAAGTGCTTCTCTTACATGGCATCATATTGCATTCTTACCTCCAGTTTACTATTCATGTACTTTAAAGAAACACGTAAAAATAATTTACCACAGCCTTTGACAGATCGAGGTACTAATGATGTTTCCATTTAATGTCTATTATTTCACTTCTGCTATCTAACACTTTTCACTTTAAACTCAATTAGATGACACATGAATTTTACACACAAGAATAGGCCAAAACTTGAAGTAAGATATTACGTTGGTTTAACATTTTCATATTACCTAGTTCATTCTTCATTGAAGGACAAATTTCACCATTTAGACATAATTCAATGTTATGTTATTTATGTATAACATAGAACCTGACTGTATATGATCTCTTCCGTTCAACATTGACTTACAACATGTCTCTATTATACTCGAGAAGGATCTATATGTATGTGATATTTTTACAAATTTACATTAACTACTGAAATAATTCTCAAGAACCAAGAATAATAGAACACTTGGTGATCGAAAAAATGACTTTCACGACCAATTTTTTTTGTTGACGTTGAAAGTATACTTATAACGACATGATTCATGTCATGTTGTTAAGAAGTGGTCGTTAAAAGTCAACTTTCTTGTATATATATGATCTTGATTCACATAACCTTCAATGGTTAAACTTTGGAGTGGCACTAAGACTTACGTATTATGTAGGTGTTGCATATGGAGTCTGCTGTTTTAAATTACTTGAAGTTTAAAATGACAGCTCCAACAGCCAAATGTTTTCTGAGGTAACCTCTTCACTTAAAGGGTGGGGGGCAGGGGGCCTAGAGGCACATCACCTTGGTGGCTATAAGGGGGGTGGTGGGCCTCGAGGCACCGCACCTCGGGCATCGGGGAATGGGGAGAGGGTGGGCCTCGAGGCTCGGGGGTGGTGGTGGTGGGGCT
>JAJOOO010011040.1:0-21211 GCA_029582685.1 Solanum piurae
CTTGGGGCGCCGCGCCTAGCAGGGCACCAGCAAGCCCTTCTGAAGTTTCAGGGCTGGCGCCCCGCGCCTCTCAGAGCACCAAGGACGCCAACCTTTCTCATTTTTTCCCCATTTTTTCATGCATGTTCCTTGGTATTGTACCTATGTTTCATAGTTGTTTCTAACACTCCAAAGTACGTCTAAACGTCAAGAACTCGTCCATAAACATGTGATCATATACCTTGAATCCATAATTCAATTCAAGGCGAGTTAGGATCAAAGTCAAGTGAAGTTAATAGTCAAGTCTAGAAGTTAAGAAGTAAGTCAAAGCAAGTTTTCAAAGTTGTTCAAGAGTCTTTATTGAACGTTTTAACTTTATTTAAGGCTCATGTTTCAAGTCAAGTAAAGAGTATAGAGTTTCAAGTTAAGTCAAGAGTATAAAGTTGAGTTCATTTCTCAAAAGCTTTTATGGAACTAAGTATTCCCAAGAAGTTTATAAATATTTTTACATTTGAGTAAGAAAGGAACTATGTTTTCCAAAAGAGCCTTTGGGCTAAGCTTTGAGTAATTATCTCAAATTAAAGAAAGATTTGTTTAAAACACTTATGAGTTAAAGTATTTTTGGGACTAGTCTTGAGCACCGAGTTGGGGACATGAGTTCATATTAACTCAACTCTCCATAAGAACCATGAGCCAACATGGGATTTAATGGGTCATACTTTTTAGATGATCCCGTAAGTTAAGCTAGTGGATCCACTTAGCATAGTTAGCTTCCTATATCACGGCAAGGTATAGGATGGTCCTTGGGCAACGTGAGGTAAAACGTTGTATCACCACTCAGTTTCCTAGTGGTGGTTATCGGTTAGAGAAACTCCCACAGTAGAAAATTGTGTGGTTCCTCGAGGGGTTCTGCTTAGTATGAATGGGGGTATGGGACTTCACTCATGCATTGCACAGGTAGACTTTGAGAGGAAGCATGGTATTTTATGATATTATAAATATGATGTTGATATCATGTTTTAAATAGTTTACAAGCTTTATATATTGCATGCGTCTCATTGCTTTATTTATTGAGTTCAGTCTTTCATGAGTTGAACAGAGCCAAGGTAAGTGCTCTCTTGTATTCCATTCAAGCTTAAGTTATGGTTTAGCTTTTCAGCTCGCATACTCGTACATTCCATGTACTGATGCCAGTTGTCCTGCATCTTATTATGATGCAGACGCAGGTACCCAAGATCAGCATCCAGTACGCCGTTGATCCAGCTGAGCACTCCAGAATCAGTGGTGAGCCTCCTTGTTTTCCGGAGGACTCTGTTATGTTGTTCTTTTAGTTTTGTTTTATTAGGGTGTTGCGGGGTCTGTCCCAACATCCATCTCAGTATTTTTAGAGGCTTCATAGACAGTCAGTTCAGTTAGTTTGAGTCTCTCATGCATGTATATATGTAAATATTCTATTTGAGATTCGAATTGCCTTTTGGCCAGATTTTATCAGTTGGGTTGTTTTAAAACCTTTCATTGCATTGAGTTATGCTGTTAAGTTAGGTTTCCGCTGAGTTAAAAAAGCCAGGACAAGGGTTCGCTTGGGGCCATCAATGGTGTTCGAGTGCCGGCCACGTCCAGGGTGTAGGCTCGGGGTGTGACAAACTTGGTATCAGAGCACAGAGTTCAAGAGTCCTAGGGAGTCTATGAAGCCGTGTCTGTAGAGTCCTAGTTATCGGTGTGAAGCGCGCCACATCTATAATTGGGAGGCTGCAACATTTAGGAAGATTTCTCACTTCTTTCACACTCATCTCATGCGTTAGAGTTTATCTCTAAGAAGTTTCTTTCTAATTCATGCTTGCACATGTTTCAGATAGTCATGCCTCCACAAAGAGTTGGCAGAGGGCGTCTTCCTTGACGTTATGTTGAGGAACAAGAGTTACCTTATGCACCTGTAGTGCAACATCAAGGGGACGTTTCTAATGCCGAGTTCAGAGAGGCAATTACAATTCTGAGCCAAGCAGTAACTAATCAGATTGGTCAGCAAAGGGGAGATCGACATGAAGGAGCTGATACTTCAAGGATTCGTGAGTTCTTAGGGATAAATCCTCCGAGTTTCATGGGTTCCAGCACTACTGAGGATCCAGAGAACTCATTGAGGAGCTAAAGAAGATTTTTTATGTGATACATGTGGTAGATACTGAGGGGGTTGAACTAGCTGCGTATAAATTGAAGGATGTTGCTAGAATGTGGTTCGACCAGTGGAAGGGGGGCAGAGCTGAGAATGCACCACCTCCAAATTGGGCCTGTTTTGAGGAAGTTTTCTTGAGGCGTTTCTTTCCCTGAGAATTGAAAGAGGCCAAGGTACGTGAGTTTCTCACACTTAAGCAGGAGTCTTCGAGTGTTAATGAGTATAGTCTGATGTTCACCCAACTATCCCGCTATTCTCCAGAGATGGTTGCGGACATGAGGAGTAGAATGAGCTTGTTTGTTGCTGGGCTGTCTCGTCTGTCGAGTAAGGAAGGTAGGGCTGCAATGCTTATCGGGGACATAGACATATCAAGGTTGATGGTCTATGTGCAGCAGGTTGAGGAAGAGAAGATGAGGGACAGAGAAGAGTTCAGAAATAAGAAAGATAAGACTGGTAATGAGTCCGGGCAGCAGAAAGGCAATGTGAACCGTCCGTCCTTTCAAAAAAGGCAAAAGGGACCCGCTCCACCATCTGCTAGTGCACCTGCAACCAGAAATAGAAGTGCGTGTACTGGACAGAATTTGCAGAGTTTCAGAGCTAGACCTGCATAGTCTCAGAATAGTATGGCACAAGGAAGTAACCGGATTCCTGCATGTGCTAGGTGTGGTAGAGCCCACCCAGGGAAGTGTCGTCAGGGCCAGATAAGTTGCTTTATGTGTGGACAAGAGGGTCACTTCATGAAGGAGTGCCCAAAGAATATGCAAGGTAGTGGAAATTTGGGCAGTAGGGCCCAATCTTCTTCAGTTACTCCCCCAGACAGGACGACACCTAGAGGAGCTACTTCTAATACTGACGGAGGAGCGAACCGCCTCTATGCAATCACCAGTCGCCATGAGCAAGAGAATTCTCCAAATGTTGTTACTGGTATGATTAAAGTCTTTGCTTTTGATGTGTATGCTTTGCTAGACCCAGGAGAAACTTTATCTTTTGTAACTCCTTATGTTGAAAATAAGTTTGATGTTCTTCCTGAAAGACTTTGTGAACCCTTTTGTGTTTCTACACCTATTGGGGAGTCTATTTTAGCAGAAAGAGTCTATCGTGATTGTCCTGTTTCCATCAATCACAAGAGCACCATGGCTGATTTGGTTGAGTTAGACATGGTATATTTCGATGTCATTTTAGGTATGGATTGGCTTCATGCCTGTTATGCATCGATAGATTATAGAACTCGAGCAGTCAAGTTTCAGTTTCCAAATGAGCCAGTCGTAGAGTGGAGTAGTAGTTCAACAGTGCCTAAGGGTCGTTTTATTTCGTACCTTAAGGCAAGAAAGTTAGTTTCGAAGGGTTGTATCTATCACTTAGTCCGAGTTCATGACTTTAGTGTTGAGATACCTCATTTTCAGTCAGTTCCTATAGTAAGAGAGTTTCCAGAAGTTTTTCCTGATGATTTACCCGAAATTCCTCCTGAGAGAGAAATAGAGTTCGACATAGATCTCATTCCAGATACTCGTCCTATCTCTATTCCACCTTATAGAATTGCACCGGCAGAGTTGAAAGATCTCCTAGATAAGGGTTTCATTCGACCGAGTGTCTCACCTTGGGGCGCTCCGGTATTGTTTGTGAGCAAGAAAGATGGTTCCCTTCGGATGTGTATAGACTACCGCCAGTTAAACAAGGTTACCATCAAGAATAAGTACCCTCTTCTGAGGATTGATGATCTTTTCGATCAGCTTCAGGGTGCCACCTATTTTCGAAAATTGACCTCAGATCAGGCTATCATCAATTAAGAGTAAGGGAATGTGATATTCCAAAGACAGTTTTCAGAACCAGATACGGTCATTATGAGTTTTTGGTCATGTCTTTTGGTTTGACCAATGCACCGGCAGCTTTTATGGACTTGATGAATAGAGTCTTCAAACCTTATTTAGATATGTTTGTTATTGTCTTTCTCGATGACATACTAATCTATTCAAGGAATGAAGAAGATCATGATGGTCATCTCAGGATAGTTCTTCAGACTTTGAAAGATAAGGAGTTGTATGCCAAGTTCTTTAAGTGCGAGTTTTGGCTTGAGTATGTGGCATTCCTAGGCCACATAGTGTCTGGTGATGGAATTAAAGTTGATACTCAGAAAATTGAGGCAGTGCAGAATTGGCCTAGACCCACATCTCCAACTGAAATCAGGAGTTTCTTGGGTTTAGCTGGCTATTATAAAAGGTTTGTAGAGGGGTTCTCGTCTATTGCTTCTCCTTTGACCAAGTTGACTCAGAAGGCAGTGAAATTTCAATGGTCTGAAACTTGTGAGAAAAGCTTTCAGGAATTAAAAAAGAGGTTGGTTACTGCTCCAGTTTTGACTTTAACAGAAGGTACTCAAGGTTTCGTGGTATATTGCGATGCATCTAGAGTTGGTTTGGGTTGTGTCTTAATGCAGAATGGCAAGGTTATAGATTATGCCTCCAGACAGTTGAAGGTTCATGAGAAGAACTACCTAACCCATGACTTAGAGTTGGCGGCTGTAGTGTTCGCTTTGAAGATATGGCGTCATTACTTGTATGGTGTGCATGTTGACATATTCACTGATCACAAGAGTCTTCAATATGTGTTTACTCAGAAAGAGCTTAATCTCAAACAGAGGAGGTGGTTAGAATTACTCAAGGATTATGACTTGAGCATTCTTTACCACCCAGGTAAGGCTAACGTTGTTGCTGATTCTTTGAGCAGATTGTCTATGGGTAGCACTGCCCATATTGAAGAAGAAAAGAGAGAGTTAGCAAAAGATGTGCACAGACTAGCACGCCTGGGAGTCAGACTTATAGATTCCAGAAGAGGAGGAATAGAAGTGACGAGCGGAGCCGAGTCATCATTAGTGTCAGAAGTGAAAGAGAAACAATATCAAGATCCCATTTTGCTTGAGTTGAAGGTAAATGTTCAAAAGCAAAGAGTATTAGCTTTTGAACAAGGGGGAGATGGTGTATTGAGGTATCAAGGTAGATTGTGTGTACCTATGGTAGATGGACTCCAAAAGAGGATTATAGAGGAAGCTCATAGCTCCAGATATTCCATTCATCCGGGTTCCACAAAGATGTATCGTGACTTGAGAGAAGTTTATTGGTGGAATGGCATGAAGAAAGGCATTGCCAAATTTGTTGCTAAATGTCCAAATTGCCAACAAGTGAAAGTGGAGCACCAAAGGCCCGGTGGTTTGGCTCAGAGGATAGAACTTCCGGAATGGAAGTGGGAGATGATCAATATGGACTTTATCACAGGGTTGCCAAGGTCTCGCAGACAGCATGATTCTATTTGGGTGATTGTCGACAGAATGACAAAGTCAGCTCATTTTCTACAGGTAAAGACTACATATTCAGCAGAAGATTATGCCAAGTTATATATTCAAGAGATAGTGAGACTTCATGGAGTCCCAGTCTCCATTATTTCAGATAGAGGTGCACAGTTCTGGAAATCTTTTCAGAAAGGCTTGGGTCAAAGGTGAACTTAAGTACTGCCTTTCATCCTCAGAGTGATGGGCAAGCAGAGCGTACCATTCAGACTTTAGAAGATATGTTGAGGGCTTGTGTGATCGATTTCAAGGGTAATTGGGATGATCACCTACCTCTCACCGAGTTTGCCTACAACAACAGTTATCACTCTAGCATCCAAATGGCTCCTTACGAAGCTCTTTATGGGAGAAGATGTAGATCTCCTATTGGATGGTTTGAAGTTGGTGAAGCAGGGTTGATAGGACCAGATTTAGTTCACCAAGCTATGGAGAAGGTGAAAGTGATTCAAGAGAGGTTGAAAACAGCGCAGAGTCGTCAGAAATCCTAAACTGATGTTAGGAGAAGGGCATTGGAGTTTGAAGTAGATGATTGGGTATATTTGAAAGTGTCACCCATGAAAAGGGTTATGAGGTTTGGTAAGAAGGGGAAACTTAGTCCCCGGTATATTGGACCTTACCGCATAGCCAAGAGGATTGGCAATGTTGCTTATGAGTTGGAGTTACCACAGGAACTTGCAGCGGTTCATTGGGTATTTCACATCTCCATGTTGAAGAAATGCATAGGCGATCCTTCATTGATCCTGCCAACTGAAAGTATTAGGATCAAGGATGGCTTATCTTATGAGGAGATTCCTGTTCAGATTTTAGATCGGCAAGTTTGTAGGTTGAGAACGAAAGATGTAGCATCAGTCAAGGTCCTTTGGAGGAACCAATTTGTTGAGGAAGCTACTTGGGAAGCCGAAGAGGACATGAGAAAGAGATATCCACATCTCTTTGAATCCGGAGGAAATGTAGATTAAGGTATTAATTTCCTTCTTAGTGCTCTTTAACTTATAATGAGCAAGTTGT
Source organism: Solanum piurae (assembly GCA_029582685.1). NCBI lineage: Eukaryota > Viridiplantae > Streptophyta > Magnoliopsida > Solanales > Solanaceae > Solanum > Solanum piurae. The sequence continues at coordinate 6,495 of JAJOOO010011040.1, forward strand.
TGTTGTAGTTGTTTTGTATCATTGCATGTTGGGTGTTTGAGTTGATGTTACCCCCCTTAATCTAGTAATAGTAATCTCATTCGAGGACGAATGTTCCCAAGGGGGAGATATTGTAACATCCAGAAATTTGAAATAACTCTGTAGAGGCTTGGAAATTGGAAAGAGTCAATTTTTGGAAAGAATTTTAAAATCTGGAAATATGGTTAAGTATGGGAAAAAGTGAGCTTTTGGCCAACTTTGAGCAGTCATAACTCCTAGATCAGGATGATTTAGGTGTAGTTCCAGTTATGGTTACGAAGCTTGTGGAATGATCTTTCCAGCGCCGTTGAGTTTGCTCGATTACAAGTTCGTATGAGTGAGTTATGCCCTTTGGAAGTTGGGCATTTGGCAGGGAAGTCCGTCCAGAAATGTTAAGGGTATTTTGGTCTTTTCCCTAACCAATTCTTTTGGGTATATTAGTGTGTTAGACTGATTTTAGATCAGTTTTTCCCATTTTTACAAGAGTGAGAGTAAGGGTTTGAGAGTGAAGAGGATAAGAAGAGGAGAAAGAGAAGATCAAGCAAGGATTCATCAAAGATCGTCGTGGATATAGTCGGGGGTGATCCCTACTAGGTATGTGAGTTATTAGTGTTGGGATGGTTCATTCCCCCACACGCCAAACTCGTTTTATTTTCAAGAAAAGATTGGTTGTGTTGTTGTAGTTATTTGTTGTGTTGTTGAAGTCCCTTGTTGATTTGGGTCATGATTCCGGTTGTGTTTTGAGTTGAAATCTATTGTATGTTGAGGGGTTTATGATTCTAAGTGTTTGGAACTGGAAACTTTGAAGTTGGGAAGGTTTAGAGTTGGAGAAAAGAAGGAGAAGAGTCGAGTTTTTGGGGGAAAGGGGTGGCGCGTCGCGCCCCAAGAAGTGTTCTGAACTTCTCCCCTTGGGGCGCTGCGCCTAGCAGGGCGCCAGCAAGCCCTTCTGAAGTTTCAGGGCTGGCACCCCGCGCCTCTCAGAGCGCCAAGGACGCCAACCTTGCTCATTCTTTCCCCATTTTTTCATGCATGTACCTTGGTATTGTACCTATGTTTCATAGTTGTTTCTAACACTCCAAAGTACGTCTAAACGTCAAGAACTCGTCCATAAACATGTGATCATATACCTTGAATCCATAATTCAATTCAAGGCGAGTTAGGATCAAAGTCAAGTGAAGTTAATAGTCAAGTCTAGAAGTTAAGAAGTAAGTCAAAGCAAGTTTTCAAAGTTGTTCAAGAGTCTTTATTGAACGTTTTAACATCATTTAAGGCTCATGGTTCAAGTCAAGTAAAGAGTATAGAGTTTCAAGTTAAGTCAAGAGTATAAAGTTGAGTTCATTTCTCAAAAGCTTTTATGGAACTAAGTATTCCCAAGAAGTTTATAAATATTTTTACATTTGAGTAAGAAAGGAACTATGTTTTCCAAAAGATCCTTTGGGCTAAGCTTTGAGTAATTATCATGGCATGTTTGCAAAACATTATTTCTCCATGCTTCGTCAACAACTCCTTTTATATCTTCTTTGAAAACGTCAGTAGCAATAATATGATACACCGACCACATTTTCTCATTTATTAATCGTTGAATCTTGTCAAGTTGGTTACAAATCAATATACGAGTATTACGCTTGATACTTGAAATTAAAGCTTGAAGAATCATCTCCGTCTATATTTTTTTCTTCCCTTAAATATCTATCCATTTCAGGGACACCAATGGACCGTCGGATTCCTTTGGGTAATCTGCATATGGAATGAAAATTTGCCGCACCTCATCCACCAGCCCTGCATGCAATATAAATTTAAGAATAGTTTTATTTAGTTGAACATATATTTGAAAACGAAAAGTATTATTAAGAAAACTACAGTAGAAAAGATTTAGTTAGAGTCATTATTATATTTTGATTCATATATAAAATAACTACAAAAACTACTTACATTGACCATTTCATCAACCCTTGTGTCAACTTTACGGTTCAAGACTGATTGCTCTACATCAATCCAAATAAAGCAACTGTCATACTTATATTTGAACATTAACACAGGAGACTTCCACAAGTTTTTCAATATACGAATTTGACCCTCCAACAATATTTGGAATACATTGAGTTTTCAAATTTTTTTCTATGTAGACAATGGACTTCAAACAGAAATCTTCGGCCTTGAATTCGGAATCTGGCACAATTTCACCTAAAAAATTGTGAAACAAAATAACTATCAATTATATTCACATTAAAATAAACGAATCACAAAAAAAATTCCTTTTCTAATATGCATACCTAGCATATAGTGTCGGACACCTTGTTTCTCAGCGTGTGTGATCTTGTTGGTCATTATTTCAAGTCCCTTATATATTTGCATTTTGTCCGAGTTGATTATTTCTCCTCGAAAATGGGTGGCAAGGTCAGCAGAGAGATGAGATTTTCCCGTTCCTGTTGCTCCCATTATGAACACCACTTTCTTCTTGTTGAACTTGTTGTTGATGATGATGAAAGTATTCATTTTAACTACACATAAAATAAAGTCAGAATAATAATATGTTTAAAATAGTAAATAATCTCATGAAAACCACTCATGCATACACTCATACATTACACAATCTTATAAATATAAAGTAATAAGTAGAAACCTTGCTTGGAATGTAATAAACTATGTAAAAGAATATATTCTTCTTGATGGTGGTTATGAAAGAGATTGCATTGATCATTTATAGTAAAATGTATTTGTGGACTTATTTATTGGCATACCATATTCAGAAATACTGATATATTTTAGGATAAGATCAACGACTTTTGAAAAATGTATAGATATGTCAACTGGAATTTTGGTAATGACAAGTAAATAATTTTAGGATAAAGTTATCAAATGTACATTGTTTGGAGATCACATATAACTGGGCATTTATAGTAAAAATGTGATTATGAAACTTATGAATTGGTATTTACCAAATTTTAAAAAAATCATATCTTTTAGAATAAGAATAATTCTTGAAAAAAACCTAAAGATACGTCAACTTGAATTTGGGTGATTAGGCTTAAATAATTTTTGGACGAAGTTTCTAGATGCACATTGTTATGAGATCACATACGAGATTGAAGAAAATATGGATTTCAAAGGGATTGTAAGAATAACTCAATAATATTTCTGAAGGAATACATTCAAGTGATAATGCGTCAATTCATACACTATTTAACAATATGTCATAAGTGCTTAGTTTAATTCAATTAGAAGGGAAGGAACAATTATCGATAACCATTTCAATTACAATTGTTTATATTTACTTGTACAACATGTAATAATAGATAAATGTTTTATTGAATGAAGCTTCCATTATCGTGATTGAATTAGGTAGACTATATTTCCTTTAATGATCCTTACCGATAGATTGCAAATTTATTATTTTCTCTTCTTTGTCTATGTAACAATTTTAAATTTGGAGTTAAGAATTTTATTCTTCCAAAGTCTTTAATGTTAGAATCTTCCCAAACATTTATAGTCATTTATTTTTTCACTTTATTACCTTGACATTAAGAATGATATCATGTAATTGTCTAAGTACGTATTTATATTAATATATGTTAAAGATCAAAGACTTGGACTTGGACTTGGGGCTTGGGCTTGGATCCCTTAAAATAAATATTTTTATAAAGATTAAATATTTTCTCTATAAATAACAATGTTTTTACAACAATAATAGTATATATATCTGTAGTTCGATACTCACTGTACAAAATAGGTCAACAATTAAAGTGACCAAGAGACAAAATAACACAAGATAGAGATAATGATAGTTTCTGTACACTAAATAATAATATTGTGATCATCATTTTTGAGAAATCTTTTCACTATATCTAGGCATGGCTGCATAACAGTATTTCTCCATGCTTAGTCAACATCTTCTTTTCTATCTTCTTTAAAAACGTCAGTAGCAATAATATGATGCACCGACCACATTTTCTCATTTATTATTCATTGAATTTTGTCAAGTTGGTTAAAAATTAATATACGAGTATTACGCTTGATACTTTAACTTGAAGTTTGAAGAATCATCTTCTTTGATTCATCATCTCCATCTATTAATTTTCCTTCCCTTAAATATCTGGCCATTTCAGGGACACCAATAGACCGTCGTATTCCTTTGGTGTAATCTACATCTGGAATGAAAATTTTCCGCACCCCATCCACCAGCCGTGCATGCAACATAAATTTAAGAATAACTTTATTTAGTGGAACATATATTTGAAAACCAAAAGTATTATTAACAAAACTTTATAAGAAAAGTTTTAGTTAGAATCATTATTATATTTGATTCATATATAAAATAACTACAAAATCTACCTCCATTGACGATATATCGACCCTCGTGTCAACTCTACGGTGCAGGACTGATTGGTCTACATCAATCCAAATAAAGCAACTATCATACTTATATTTGAACATGAAGACATGGTCTTCCACAAGTTTTTCGATATAAGAATTTGACCCTCCAACAATAATTGGAACACATTGAGTCTTCAAAAAAACTTCTATGTAGACAATGGACTTCAGACAGAAATCTTCGTCCGTGAAGGGGGAATCTGGCTCAATTTCACCTAAAAAATTGTGAAACAAAATAATTGTAAATTAATATTCACATTAAAATAAACGAATCACAAAAAAATGTCTTTATCGAATATGTATACCTAGCAAATAGTGTCGTACACCTTTTTTCTCAACGCATGTGATCTTGCTGGTCATGATTTCAAATCCCTTATATACTTGCATTTTGTCCGAGTTGATTATTTTTCCTCAAAAGTGGGTGGCAAAGTCAATAGAGAGACGAGATTTTCCCGTTCATGTTGCTCCCATTATGAACACCACTTTCTTCTTGTTGAACTTGTTGTTGTTGTTGATGAAAGTATTCATTTTAGCTACACATAAAATAAAATAATATTAATAATTAGTTTAAAATAGTAAATAATCTCATGAAAACCACTCATGCATACACTCATACTTTAAGAAATCTTATAAATATAAAGTTAATAAGCAGAAACCTTGCTTGAGATGTAATAAACTATGTAAAAGAATATATTTTTCTTGATGGTGGTTATGAAAGAGATTGCATTGAGAATTTCTAGTAAAATGTATTTGTGGCCTTATTAATTGGCATACCATATTCAGAAATACTGATATCTTTTAGGATAAGATCAATGACTTTTGAAAACTGTATATATATGTCAACTGGAATTTTGGTAATTACAAGAAAATAATTTTAGGATAAAGTTATTAAATGTACATTGTTTGGAGATCGCATATAACTGGGCATTTATAGTAAAAATGTGATTATGAACTTATGAATTGGTATATACCAAAAAAAAATAAAAGTCATTTCTTTTAGGATAAGAATATTTTTTGAAAAAAACTTACAAATACGTTAGCTTGAATTTGGGTGATTAGGCTTAAATAATTTTAGGATGAAATTTCTAGATGCACATTCTTATGAGATCACGTACAAGATTGACGAAAAAATAGATTTCAAAAGGATTGTAAAAAGAACTCAATAATATTTCTGAAAGAATACATTCAAGTGATAATGCGTCAATTCATACACTATTTAACAACATGTCATAAGTGCTAAGTCTAATTCAATTAGAAGGGAAGGTCAATTATCGATAACTATTCAAATTACAAGTATTTATATTTACTTGTGCAGCATGTAATAATAGATAAATGTTTTATCGAATGAAGCTTCCATCATCGTGATTGAATTAGGTAGAATATATTTACTTAAATGATCCTCACCGATAGATTGCAAATTTATTATTTTCTCTTCTTTGTCTATGTAACAATTTTAAATTTGGAGTTAAGAATTTTATTCTTTTATATATTTTAAGGTTAGAATCTTCCCACACATTTATAGTCATTTATTTTTTCACTCTATTACCTTGACATTAAGAATTATCTCATGTAATTTTGTAAGTACGTATTTATATTAATATATATTAAGTATCAAAGACTTGGACTTGGACTTGGACTTGGGGTTTAAGCTTGGATCGCACCTTAAAATAAATATTTTTATTAAGCTTAAATATATGCTCTAGAAATAGCAATGTTTTTAGAACAATAATGGTATATATACATCTGTAGTTCGATACAAACTGTACAAAATAGGTCAAAACTTAAAGTGACCAAGAGACAAAATAACACTAGATAGAGACAATGATTGCAAAACAGTATTCTTCTATGCTTCGTCAACATCTTTGTCACGCCCCGAGCCTACACCCTGAGCGGGACTGACACTCGAAGACCATTGTTGGCCTCAAGCGAACCCTTAGCCTGGCTTACTGACTTAGCGGAAGACTCTAAGCATTTTTACAATGATCAAATGAACTTACTCAAATAGCTTAGTAAAATACTTAGAATGTTTAAAAGTCAACATTCAACTTGGCCATAATGGCAATTCAAGTCTTAACATATGAAATGATAATGTAATGACATCTGACTGCTAACTATCTATGAAGCCTCTAAAATAATTGAGATGGATGTCGGGACAGGCCCACAACATCCTATAGAACTATCTAATACTGAAAGCAAATAAAAAGAGCCCTCTAGAATGCAAGGAGGCTCACAAACAGATTTTGAGTGTTCAACTGGATCAACGAGGCACTGGATGCTGATCCTTCTTACCTGCGTCTGCATCATAATAAGATACAGTCCAACTGACATCAGTACATTGAATGTACGAGTATGCGAGTTGAATGCTAAAACAAGATATAGGCTTGAAAAGAATCTGAAGAAACACTTACCTTGGCTCTTCTAAACTTCTAAATAACTTAACTCAAATATAAAACAATAAATCACATGCAGTATATAAAGCTTATAAAACAGTTGAAAACATCTTAGTTCGTTAAAGAAAATGCAATAACAAACTCAACTTTACTCATATAAGAAAATAATATAATTTCTGGGGGAGATTCTCTAACCGACAACCACCACTATGAGCCTAAGTGGTGACACAACACTTTACCTCACGCTGCCAAGGACCATCCTAAACCTTTTCGGGGGTATATGACCTAACTCACTTAGTGGATCCACTAGTCTATGCTAAAAGCATCTTAAGGAGTCATCTAAAAAGTATGATGCTTTACTACCCATGATGACTACATGGTTTATGGAGACTTGAGTTAATATGAAATCGCATCCTTATATTGGTGCTCAATACTACTCCCAAAATATGCTTCGCTCATGTATTTGTAAAAACAAAACTCTTTCTTTGGTTTGAGATAATTACTCAAAACTTAGCTTAAAAGCTCTCTTGGAAATCTCAGTTTCCTTTCTTGCTCAAAGGTGAAAACATATACTCTTTAATTGAAAACTAGCACAAAGGCTCTTTTGGAAATCAAGGTTTCGATTCTTACTTAAATGTGAAAATATTTTACTCTTTAGGAATACATAGTCCCGGTATACTCTTTTGAAGACATGAACTTCAAACTTTACTCTTTGCTTAACTTGAAACTTAAGTCCTAAACCAAAGTTAAAACGTTTGTGAAGGACTTTTGAAATACTTTATGAACTTCTCTTAACTTGAATCTTGACTTCTCTTGACTTGACTCTTGACTTCTCTTGACTCGACTCTTAACTTTCCTTGAATTGAATTTATGGATTCAAGGATTATGATTTGTGATAGGAAATATCTCATGATGTTTAGGAATGATTTTAGATAGCTAAACATGAGAAAAGACCAAAAATCAATATTTGAGGGTAGGTCAGTGTGGAGACATATTTAATTTTTAGTTTCGAAAATAAATTTTGAGGCAGAACGGTCCATGACTGCTCCGGGATGAGAAAAAAAATTGTGAAAAATATGGGGCAGGTCCGCGATGCGCCATCACTACCAAGATTTGACCGATGAAATTTCTTCTTCGTTTCCCAGCCCCAATTCGCCCAAACTCGATTCTTTTTCTCAAATTCTTTTTAGATACAGATACCCAGCAAATGTACCTAAGAACCTAACTCGAAACGACTCAATAATGCAACATAACGATCTCAGAAACTTCTCAATATCAACCAAATTCAAGAATGACTCGAAATATTTACCCCGACTCAAAATGGTTTCTCTCGAACATCAATAAGCAACAATTAAGCACAGCCTACACTTTAGACCATTCACTTTCTCGAGCTGAATGTGTGGGAAAAGACTTGGGATTCACTCTCTAAACCTGAACCCATGACAACCCAATACCCACAGACCATCAAATCAGAAATCTTGGTTTTAAAACCTCTCTCTCGAGCAGGCCAAAAATATGAAGGTAAAATTGCATTTGCAACTACAACCCTTTAAATTCAACCACAATTACTGAATGAAATTACTTTTAAACAGCATTTACACTAACAATTAACAATACCCAGCAACTAACTCAACCAATAATCACATAATCACACCCCAAGAATTGGGGTTATAGCTAGACATCATAAAAAGGCAGAAATCGTAACCAAATTGTGTTTCCATCAACTGGGTATGATTAATATTGTCTTTACAGAGGTCTAAGATGAAGAATCTTCAACACCCACTTCCAATTTCTTAGAAATGGAAATCTTCAAATCTTCAAAGCGAAGGAAATATTGTCTTTCTATTCTCTAGTCTCAAAATGATAGCTTCAAAACTGAATAATAATGTCTAATTCTTAAAATTCGATTCTAAACTAAAAATTCAAACATGTATTTATAGTCGCCAAAAAATGTGTTGCGAAGGACCATTCGTCGCAATAAGTTGGGATCACTGATCCACTCGGTGACCAGCCCTTTGGTCAATTCCATCGCCTTTTTGCTTTGGCCTTTAGCATCTTCAAGTTCTATAACTTTGGGAGATCTAACACTGCATCACAAAACCGTTCGGTGACACGCCGACTGTTCCTTTCTATTGCCGACTTGATTTTCTCCTTCAGGGCTTGGTACACTGGAACTTTAGGCGAGATCATGGCCATTTGGCGACTCGTCCAATGGGTTAAGCGATCATCAGGCCTTCTTTTCATCGTTCTTTCACCTGCCTTGTTCCTTTTTGCTCAATAGTGTCCATGTTTTGTTCCTCAATCCAAAATACCTGAAATTCAAGGATTTACATTAGTTATTGGCACAAAATATGCATTTGAGGACACTAAATCTATCTATCTATCTATATCTATACTACCTTAAAAGCATGAACTCCCAAAGTTGAATATTAAATTACTATAATACCCCCAACTTAAAACACCTAATTTATTATATTCTATATTTTATATTATATTTATTTTCTCTATATTATATTAAAAGCTAACACTTTTCACATTGATGGGTAGTGACTTTTTCGAAGGGTTGTGACTTTTTCGATGAGTTGTGACATTTCTTAAACGTTGTAATTTTTCGTAAGAGTTGTGACTTATCTGATAAGTCACAATAATCACCTTTTTATGTTATCCCTTGTTATCTATAAATAAAGGGGCCTCTCACACTTTTAAACTATAACTTTTATAAGTTTTCTGTTCATCTTCTTAAAACAATGAAGATTGTGATAGTTGCTCAATTATGCAATTACAATATTTCTTGTGGGTAAATTACATAGATCAACAAAAATTGATGCAACAATGACAATGGAATAACTCAACTTCAAAAAAGAATATTATCTAGATAATTAATATGTACTAAATATACTTTTGCATCAACTTCTACTTGACAAAAATTTCAATGATTTTATGTTGCACAAACAATAACTTGGTGCTCAAGTTGTAAAAAGTCTCAAATTATTGGAGGAAAAAGATAATTATTTTTTAAAAGCGTCCAATATAAATTTAATAAGTACTCATGTGTTTCCAATTTATTTGTTGTACTTTTATTTTTATTCAGCTTTAAATAGAATGTTCCTTTTCCTTGGGGGTAGGGGTACATCATTAATACTACAAAGTTAAAACACATTTTTATATATTCTTCATATCTTTAAATTAAAAAGTCTTCTTTTTAAAAAAAAATTCATATCAAATTTAAATTAGACAAATCTATATCTATCTTTTTTATCTATACTACCTTAAAATAATGAACTACCTAACTTAAATGTTAAATTATTATAATACCCCCAACTTAAAACACCAAATTTAATATATATTTTATATTGTATATTGTATTATATTTATTTATGTATATTATATTATATAATATTAAAGGCAGACACATTTTCATATTGAGGGGTTGTGACATTTCCAAAGAGCTATAATTATTCTGATGAATTGTGATCTTTTCGAAGTGTTGTGACTTTTCTATAGGGTTGCGAATTTTCCAAAGAGTTGTGACTTTTCCGATGAGTTGTAACCTTTTTGAATGATTATGACTTTTCTAAAGGGTTGTACTTTTTTCATAGGGCACAATAAGAATTTTCTTCCTATGCTACCCTTTGTTGGATATAAAAAGACGGTTTCCTCAAATTTCTAAACTTCAATTTTTAGAAGTTTTTCATTGTTGTTGTTCTTCTTCTTCTTCTTCTTCTTAAAACATCCAATTTAGTATATCTTCTATATTTTATATTATATTTATTTATATTATATTAAAAGAAGGCACCATTTTAAATTGAATGGTTATGACTTTTCCAAAGAGTAGTGACTTTTCCAATAAGTTGTGACCTTTCCGAAGGGTTGTGACTTTTATGATAAGAAAATATGTCCACATGCTTGTACAACACTTTGTTAACTATAAAAAGAGGGGCTTCCTCACATTTTTGAGCTATGATTTTTTAATAATTTCTATTCTTCTCTTCTTAAAAACTATAGTTTGATTTCCAGACATTGACAATCTCAAAGTTTAGTGAAATTAGAACACACACTCATATGAATTTTAAATAAATATAATACTCCAACTAAAAACATCAAATTTAGTATATCTTCTATATTTTATATTTAAATTTATTTATATTATATTATATTATATTATATTAAAAATAAGAACTCCAACAATACAATAATAACTAACTAATGCACTATGGGGGAGGAAGGATAAAATATATTTAAGATGTGTAACTAAGAGATCTTTCGAGTGACTACTTTTCAATAGAAATCATAAGAAAATTTACATCCCTTATTCATTCAGTTTATAATTATTTACTTACTACTATTTTTTAATAATATTCACATTATTTTTAAAATATAGTGTAGTAAATGGTTTTGAAATTCACGTGCAACGCACATGCGTTAAAACTAGTTAAAATAAAGCCCTAAACGAGTCCAACTCGTGGACTCATCAACACCCCCAACTTAAAAATTTGCTTGTCCTCAAGTAAAACCCAAGTTTATCAGTTCAAAAAGGATGTCTCAAATAGTGCTACACAAGGCTCAATCATGAATGTACACAAAAAGACTCAACTTACTCATGCAAGGATCAATTGTGCATTTAAAGATTCAAGTTGTGACTCACCATTATTAAAGAATCTCAAGCTCACCATACTTGCTTCAAATGCCAGTTCAAGCTCAACAAAAGTAATCACATGCCTTCACACCAAGAGTGATTCCATATTCACACACAATGGTTCCACAATTTATAGCTCCGGAATCAAGATCAACACTCAAACTCACAAAGATGAACACAATGCATGATTTCATCCATAGGTTTGCCCTTATTTTCCAATTGACAGTTGTTTTAGCTTACTCAAGATCAGAATGGTCTTTTCAAGGCTTGTAATGGGGCTGAGTGCAAAGGTATGGTCATTTAGGCTTAGTGACTTCTATCCTCATGATGTGTGGTATGAACAACACTTCCTTTTATTTTGTTCATCTTTCACATTCAATGCTCAAGAGTCACCCCTTTTATTCACTTTCCATGGAATACCGAACACCCCATTTTCTTTGTATTTTCACACATTATTTCAAGGTTTTTCTTTCTTTTTCTTTTTCATTTCTCCTTTATTTTCTTGTTTTTTTTATATGGAGGGGTTCCATCTTTTTCAAAACCATGGGTAAAGGGGGACTTCTTTGCACTTCTTGATTTACCTTCTCTTTTCACCACACCCTCAACTTAGGTTTTTGGCCTAAGTTGGCTATTCACATAAACCACATCTCATGAGGATTTAGGGTGAAGGGACAAAGAAAGGTCTCAATTTTCATCAAGTTTCTTCCAAGGAAAGGGTTAAGGATCAAAGGGTGTTCAAGTGGGGTTCAAACACTCACAAGGTAGGTCACAAAAGAGGTATAATTTCAAATTATATTACACTCTTCAAAGTTGCCTAAGATCCTTTTAAGATATTGCATCACTTAGTCAACCGGACAAACGGGGAAAATTCTAGGTGTCATCACACATGGTTCATGATAAGCTCATCACACACAAGGCATTGAGACACCAATGTCAAACGAAACTCCACACATTCACTAGTGTGCAATGTTCAGCACAAGAGACTCAATTTAATAATTGACTAGTCACAACGAGATGCAAAGAGTTCACATATTGCCTATGCAACTTCCTTTGGCCTCATCGTAGCAGCACATTCATTTTTGTTTGATTATGAGCACTATTCAAGTCACTGGTATAGATCAAGACCGAGACTCAAATTTGCAAAAGAACAGCCACATTCAACGCAAACAAGAGGTGGCACAAATTTTTTGGAAGGGTCAAAAATCATTTACAATTAAAACAAGGAGCCACAAGCTCAATCATCCATAAAATGTAGTGCAAAACACAATTTAGGCTCAAAAACTCAATATATAAAATAAAACGAAGTCACAAAAGGTGGGCCTCACCCCACCACAAATAAAAACATTTGTCCTCAAATGCAAACAATGTAATATTCAAAAGTCAAAAGAAAGTAAGACAGAGAGGGATGTAAAGAGGGATCTGGTCTAATAATCACTCCAATTGTCTGGGCATCAGTGCCTGGTGTATCACTCTGAACTCGAGTTGCAGTATCATGAGTCATATCCACATCATTAGCTCTACCAAGGTCAGCCAAAGGCGTATATGCTAAAGAGGTCTGCACAGCTGCATCGATCATGGCCTCATCAGTCTCTGTAAGGCCCTCATATGAAACCTCCTTAGAAACCCCAAGCATCTCCTCATCAGTCTCTGCCTCATACTTGGGATCAGCCACATCCTCAAATCTAACCTCATCCCAAAAACCATGGACATGTCGGTGTATTTCAACTGATCCACATCACTCCTTAATGCAGCAATAGCGGTATTTAAAGCCATCACCTCCTCAGTGGCCCCTTGGCCACACTCACACACCACCATCCTAGCCGCCAGGGAGTTAATGGTAGCGCTCAATGATGTAACAACATCAGCCAGGGCAGTCTGAATCATGCCTGGAATGGAGGCCTCGAATCTGGCAGCACGACGATCGGTAGAATGGGCAAACTACCCCATCTAGAGTAATGCGGCCTGAGTAAGTGGGGTCCGGAAGATAGCAACATCAGCAGGTCTATGAGGCAGTTGATGTTTAATGCGTAATCAACGACATAACTTCCAGTACGAGTGTCTACGATCTTGCAATAGTATAGTAACCCAACCAAGGGTTGGGGTCGTGTCCCAAGGGAGCAGTTTTGAGAATTAATAGGAAAATAAAATTTAGTTCTGACTAGTCGTGGCTAAAGACATTAACGATTAAAAACATTGTAAATTAAAGGGGGACACAAAAGTATCAAATAACAATGAGGGTTTTGTCACTAGTAAGTAAAAACAACAAAAATAACAAGGAAATCAAGTAGGGGGAAGTATTCTTGGGGTGTGACCACAATACAAGTTGAGATAAATAGTTGAATTACACATGCTAGGTCAGATATTTCAGTCATTAAGTTATACATGCCTCAGTTATTAATGCATCAATATCAATTTAATTGTTGCATTCTCAGATTGCATGTTCAGTTAGAGCTATCCAGTAACTTACAGAATATCAGTAATAATGTGTTAATCACTTAATCTATTGGGACTAGCATAATATCGAGTTGGACTAGGGTTCATCGTACCCGTATAGTCCCAAAACTACGAGCCACATAGGTGTAAGTCCCCTCTGTGGGCAATATCAGTTAGTGATCACGCCAGCATTCTTCTATACCTTTGGCCGGGTATATTGAGACCTCTCGATGGGGCGTATACATCAGACTCCACATTTAGCTCATCTTGTTTTATTATCGGTTGTTAGGAGCTCCCACAGTTCAGTCAGACTATGTTGCATTGACCACATTTCAGTACAGTTTAGTATTCAGTCTTAGCATGATATAAATCAGTCACTGCATTCAGCTAGCTAAGTATTCAGTATCTATATCTTGTTCAAATTATATCATTGCCTATTTGCTTTGTTCAGTTATATGTTATTTCAGCTGTATTCTATCATGCATGCTCAATACCTTTCAAGTACTGATGCATACGTGTGCTACATCTTCTCGTGATGTAGGTTCAGGTTCTCAGCATCCAGATCACGCTTAGATCAATTTCTGATGTCCAGTTCCGCAGAATCAGTGGTGAGTCCTCATTTTCCGAGGACAATAGTCATGAGTTTCTTTCAGTATTTTTAGTCCTTTAGTTTCAGTTTTGCTAGACTTAGTTGGGGCCTGTCCCAGCATTTCTAGTCATTTATAGGCTATTTTCAGACATAGTTAGATTCATCTTAGTATTGAGTTAATATCTTCTTTGTATTAAACTCATCAGTTATCATTTATCTCAGTTATAGTATATGGGTATTCCCCATCTTTTCATTATAAATTATGATTTAGCTTCCGCAT
>JAJOOO010011041.1:0-15870 GCA_029582685.1 Solanum piurae
ACTAATTCCATGTCCTCTATGAAATCAGAAAACTCTCTCATTCCCTTAGTTCTTCTGTTGCAGTTCTTCTTCTCAGATATGTACCTAGATACATTGAAGTCCCCGCACATTGCCCAGGGTCCCTCCATCAGCCCCCTTACTGAGCTCAGTTCTTCCCATACAAGTCTCCTTTCCTTGTAACAGTTTGGAGCATACACTCCAGATATATGGCAACTAAAATTCTGGGTTTGTGATTCAAATTTACAAGTAATGGTGTAGGAACCAATTTCCAAGACCTCTCCCATCCATGCCCTCGCATCCCACATCAGTAAGATACCTCCTCTTGTTCCACTTGCTTCTAGACAGGCATATCTAATCCACCTGCCTCCCCAAATCTGCTTTACCATCTTTGAGATATCCCCTTCAATTTTTGTTTCTTGGAGACAAAGTATATCTGCTCTCCATCCCGACTACAAACTATGTACGACCCTTCTCTTCTCCCTTCAATTTTTGTTCCACTTGCTTCTAGACAGGCATATCTAATCCACCTGCCTCCCCAAATCTGCTTTACCATCTTTGAGATATCCCCTTCAATTTTTGTTTCTTGGAGACAAAGTATATCTGCTCTCCATCCCGACTACAAACTATGTACGACCCTTCTCTTCTCCCTTCAATTTTTGTTCCACTTGCTTCTAGACAGGCATATCTAATCCACCTGCCTCCCCAAATCTGCTTTACCATCTTTGAGATATCCCCTTCAATTTTTGTTTCTTGGAGACAAAGTATATCTGCTCTCCATCCCGACTACAAACTATGTACGACCCTTCTCTTCTCCCTTCAATTTTTGTTCCACTTGCTTCTAGACAGGCATATCTAATCCACCTGCCTCCCCAAATCTGCTTTACCATCTTTGAGATATCCCCTTCAATTTTTGTTTCTTGGAGACAAAGTATATCTGCTCTCCATCCCGACTACAAACTATGTACGACCCTTCTCTTCTCCCTTCAATTTTTGTTCCACTTGCTTCTAGACAGGCATATCTAATCCACCTGCCTCCCCAAATCTGCTTTACCATCTTTGAGATATCCCCTTCAATTTTTGTTTCTTGGAGACAAAGTATATCTGCTCTCCATCCCGACTACAAACTATGTACGACCCTTCTCTTCTCCCTATCGTTTAATCCCCTGACATTCCATGATATTAGCTTAAACTTCATCATGTGTTGAAGATTGTGGTTCTCCCCTTATTCCTACTCCCAGAACTTTTAAATTTTACATCAAAGGCTATAAGACTTTTAAGCTCTTGTGCACCCTTGATCTTGAGTTTCTTAACTTCTGTATCCTGCTCCATTCTCCTGACTTGTCTGCAACTGTCTATTTGTAGCAGTAACTCTGTTGCCTCCTCTTCATGCCCTTGGAAATCGATCCCAAAGATTTTCCCCAGTTTTATCAAGTTCTGTTGTACCCATGTTGAATTCGCTTTATCTACATCTTGAGCCCTTTGTTGTTGTTGCACCATAATTGGTACAGGTTCCTCCACCTCCCAATTAACTATCTCTGTGTTTGAGCTCTGTATTGCTAGCCCAGTCCCCCCTGATTTAATAAATTTCTTTTAACTTATTTATGAGTTGCCTAAGAATCTGAATTTTTATACTCAGAGAACAATATGCTGTGTGGAAATCTGAATGCCAAAAGCTAGTACCTGTTATTGGCAGTGGGAAATTTACCACAAATGCTTTAGTCACGGATGATGGCCAACCTATAGAGCTTGCGAACACTACCAGTAATGGACAGGAGGATACTAACAATGGCATGCCAGTCGATAATGGTGTTTATGAGAAGAAAGTGGTCCAGTGGAAGCTTAACTTGTCCCAAATTGGTTAGTACTCATACCACTACTATCTCTAGTTTTAATTTGCAACTCTATACATCCATATTTGCTGCAGAGCTCCCTGTATCTATTTGTGTCTGTATCTTAGAAGAAGGGTGGGTGGTTGTTGGAAAAACCTGATTTTTAACAGACATTCTCTTTCCAGTCTGTCTATCACAATCATTTGTTCATGTTCTCAAATTCTTTCCAGTTTGAACAACTAATGGCCAGTAATAAACTGTTTTCCATCTTTATGCTTTTTCGACAAAACTTAAATAGTCAACATATCTATAACTTTGAGGTAGTTCGTAGTTGTGCAGAATATAACCAAAGTTTGTTATTCTAAAGATGTTTGCTCCCCCCCAATTCCCATTGGTTATGGTATTCAAGATGAAGGGATTGATACATGGAACATTGCTTTTCCAATATAGTTATTATGTTTGAAAAAATTTCTGTGAATTAGTCACTGTGTAGTTCGATGAAATTCAGAAGGGGAGGGGAGAAGAGGAATTAAATGTCGGAGGAGTATGTAGATTAAGGATGTGCTCACTCCAACTAAAACCCTTTATATAGTCTGTCATCTGGATTAAAAGAAGAAATCGGGTAATTTAATTAAAATTGTTTTTTTTTTGTTGATTTGGGATTTACCATCCAATTGAAGGGTACGGGTGACAAGTTTGTAGACGGCAAGGGTATAAATAACTTGATTTTAATGGTAAGGGTGAGTCAACTAATAAATCAAAGTTGAGGGGTATTTTTGACCCTTTTCCCTATTTTGTATTCAAATATAGAATGTTTACTTGCCTTATTAATAAAGGGATTATCACCTACCATATTATACATAACCTAAGACTCATATAAGGAGCACCTTTTGTACATTGTTAATCAAGTCATTCAGAAGATCCCTTGCATGTTATTTTCTCATTACGCCCGCCAATGATGCTTGATTCAGAGCTTCAACATTTCGCTGAAGTTCCAATTTAAGTTGTTCAACTCCAGACAGATTTTCTCCAACATGGTACATATAGTTTATTATGTTGAAGGTTGTTGACACGTACGACCAATCATAAGTTATCGTCAGTTTCGAACAACAGTAAGAAATTTAAATGAGCTTTGTCAGTTTTCATGTGTTCGTGTTCCATTATAATGGATGAATTGGAAAAATGGAAATGCCATTCATTTTGCCTTTGTAAGGAAGATTGTGCATCTGTATAGACTGATTTCCTGAAAATATCTAAAACTGTCATGGCTTATGATGTTGTTTAGGTCTGGATGTTGTTCGTACGGATCGTTCTCTTGTATTCTATGAGAATCAAGCTAATCAGGCAAAACTCTGGGATGTGCTAGCTGTCTATGCATGGATAGATAAAGATATTGGTTATGTTCAAGGTATTATAGCAGTATTTAGAAACTTATTTTTTGAAACATCAAGGCCGTTTGTAAACCTTCTGTCTTATTTTCTGAACAGGAATGACTGATATTTGCTCCCCAATAATTATTCTTCTTGAGAATGAAGCAGATGCATTCTGGTGCTTTGAACGTGTAATGCGTAGATTGGTATGCCCCTGTTGTTTCCATTCATGCTTGTTGCAGACCTAACATAAATGAATAAATAGACAAACAAATGTGTTTCTTCTTTAACATTGAGGTAGTCACATAATACATAAATTTAAGTTTTAGCGCTACCCATTATACGAAGAATTTTCACTTGCTTGACCGAGACAAAAATAGTGAGGTTCGCATGTGAGATGATGTGTTTCCGGCCTAAAATAAATAAATGTGCCCCATATTTGGCAACTTAAGATTTTAGATGAGGCACTTGTTCCGTATTGGTGGTGTAAGGGTTTCCAAAGAGGTTTATAGATTCTTGGGCCATTCCACCCATAGGTTTTGGGTTGGGTGCTCAGATTCTTTGAAATTGCATTAGATCCGAAGGTTGGTGAGCTTGTTCCTGCCACCATTTTCTATCTTCATGTTCTATCATTCTGTCTTCTCTCTAAACTAAGCCCATGGCGCTGCTCTGGGTTTCTTTTATCTCAATTCAACCCACTATTAGCCTGTTGAGCCTAATGTCTCCCTCTACTCTAGGCTCTTTACTGTTGAGCCTCCTCCCTTCAGCTTCAAAATAAAAAAATATACAAAAAATAACAACAACAAAACCCAGCGTAATCTTACAAGTGGGTCTGGGGAGGCTAGAGTGAACAAAAAATAAAGAAGGCAAAAAAAGAAGAGAAAAATCAAATCCACATTTCAACTCTAGAACCCAGGTTACTCGTGCAAGAGGGTGTTAAGAAATGCACTTGTCCATAATCGGTTATATAAGGGATTTCCATAGAGTTTTATAATATCCAGGGACACTCCACCCATTGCCTTAAGGTTTGGTCTGGATGCTCATATTTTCTCACATTGATAATGCTGATTGGTTGAGGTACCTTAGCTTAACATCCATACACACAAAAACAAAAAGGAAAAGAATAAAGGAAAATCCCCATTCTGGTCATACCTTTGGTTGAACTTTTACTGGATGATTTGCTTTGGGTTTCTCTTGTAATGAATGATAAACCACGCGTTCCAGCATTAAGTTAATGTACACCTATTTCATGTTTCACTTTCTAACTGTATTTTGCTTTCATATGGTTGTATTACCAGAATACTCATGCAACAACCCTGTTGTCCCCAAGGAAAGGGGAGATAAACTTGTGCATATATTTATGTTCTCTTTAGTAACTTCTTTATTCAAACTTGTGCAACGGTGTGCTAGTTATTTCCTATGTTTATGCCATTACTGCATATATAACTACTCCATATTCGATTCAACAGAGAGAAAATTTCAAGTCCAGCGCAAATTCTATAGGAGTGCAATCTCAACTGAGAGCCCTTGCACAAATTGTTAAAATTGTCGATCCAAAGCTTCATCGACACCTCGGTAAGGGTTTCTGTTCTCCGTATATTCTTCAGTTGCTATTTCTATGAAAGAAGTAAAAAATGCAAGATCTTGTCAGTGTTGTTGATTTTCAACCAGTTCTCAATACTAGAATGATTAACTAACATCTAAAATAGGCCTTATAGAAGTTTCTGGGGGGGGGGGGGGGTTTGTATGGAAGAAAGCTTTTGGACATCTTGGAAACAGAAGATGTGAACTAACAAAGTGGATACATAATAATTGGAACTTTCTTGACCACTGACTGCAAACCTGTGACCTTCTCCCCTCCCCCTCAGAGAAACAGAAAAGAGTCTGGGGGGGGGGGGGATACATAGACAAAGAGCGAAGAGCGTCCTCTAAGAATAAGAGTTTTATTTGTTCTTGAACTAACTTAACATTCTTAATAATTGTTGTTGGAAATAAAGGAACTGGTAACTATATTGGTCTTTTATATGTTACATATTACGTTGGGCTATCATAGTGATTCTAAGTCCTGTAATGTGTTCTGATGATATGTTCCATGAAATCATGATTTATTTTGTGAAACTTTTAATGCACGCAGTCTAAGTTTGTTATTGACTATCACAAGATAAATATTATCTTGAAGCAATGCAGACAATACATATATGGTATCTAGCACGTAGCACCTATCAAAAAGAAAAAATGCAGATTCTATGATGGATAGCCCGAATGATTGTACTTTTTATAAGTTGGGGCCAGACTCATAAATCATAAGTTATACATTGTGAAGCACTAACATCCATTTTGAAAACGCCTCTCATATATGTTGTTTGGGATGTTGGTAATATAACAAGAAAGTTTTTCATGGAGAGATATATTGGAAATCTGCATTGTTAAGAAAGCCTCAAACTGCACGCTTGACCATCTAAAAACATAGAGGAGAAATTCTAGATATAGAGTTAACTCTCTCTCTCTCTCTCTCCCTCACCAACCTTTTCAATTGTAATTGGCAGAGGAGCTAGATGGTGGAGAATATCTGTTCGCGTTACGCATGTTGATGGTACTTTTCAGGAGAGAGCTCTCATTTGTCGATGCACTCTATCTCTGGGAGGTGAGAAGCCCAAACCTCGTTTCATATTTATTGTTTGGCGGATAGAAAAAATATTGCACAATAGTTTGTCTCCGTCTTTGGTGTCTCACTTCAGCTAATCACATTTTTCCCGGCTACATTTGCTTTAAAGACATGGTTGTTTTACTTGGCAAATTATTAACTTCATGAAAAAAATGATTGTTCTACTTGGCAATTGATGCCTTTTGTGTTTAAAAGAGCGCATCACCTAAATTAGTTTGACGTAAAGGTCTAGTGAAAGGATAAGGATATTTATATTTTCAACTATGAAAGAGGGAAGGATGATGAGCAAATGTAGGTCAGAGTTATTGTAATCTTCTGATTGATGCTACTTTTTTACATACTTCATTTAGGTGATGTGGGCCATGGAGTACAACCCAAACTTATATTCAATGTATGATAAGACCCTGGAACAACTTCCCGATAAGTTAAATGATATGCAGCTAAAGCAATATGGGAAATTTGAAAGGAGAATAGTGAGAACTGGTGCAACGAAACAGAACGACGCACTTGCCATTTTCCTAGTTGCAAGTGTTCTTGAGACGAAGAAAAAACAGCTTATGAAAGAGGCGAAAGGCCTTGATGATATTGTCCAGGTCTTCATAAAATCTCTCTCCTCGTCTATATACTTCACATTATTGTATTCTTTGGTCCTGAAAATAACATCTTTTTTCCAGATCTTGAGTGAGATAACTGGGAACTTGGATGCAAAGAAAGCACTTAATGAGGCTTTAAAGGTTCATAAGAAGTACATGAGCAAGGCAAGTTTTTATGTTCCTTGTTCTCTGCTTTTCCCAACCCCCTCCCAGCACACACATCCCAATGGATAAAGAAGAAAGGATTTAAGTTACGAATCCCAGTCATTAGTGGTTACCTATAGTTATCTCTTATGCAACTTAAATAGAATGAAAAAACTTTTTTACGTTGTCCGTTAAACTGAATAAAGAACCCCCCGGTCCCTGTCCCCGTCTCTTTGTTCTGATACATGAGCAAGGCAAGACATTTCTTTGTTCCCTATTCTCTGCTTCTCCCAACCCACACATCCCAAAAGGAATAGAGGAAAGAATTTAAGTTATGTAGACTTGCAACATTTTAACCTATTGTAATAGGTTTATCTGTTTTATTTTTCAAGTTATGAATCCCAGTTATCATGAATGGTTACCTATTGTTATCTCTTAGCAACTCAATAGTATAAAATTTCTTTTACATTGTCCGTTACACTCAAGAAAGAAACCACCCCCTCGACGGGGCCTTTGTTCTGGTACATGAGCATGATATCAAACATTTTAGTTGGCTCATAAGGTGCTCATCAATGCAGGTGAAAAAGACCTAGATGGAGTTGCTATTCATCACTGCAGCAAGTACCCCTTTTGCTCAATGTTTTGTTGTACTTTTTATGTTCATTCTTTCTTGTGGGGGTGATTTCTCCCTTCCTGCATTTGGTGTATAATAATTGTTTCTATTTATTAATTATTAAGTATTACAAAGAAAAGAACTTGTACATAATAGTCTTGCTATGAGATGTACATGATGTGCTTTGGTTGTAATATTTGAATCACACTCCTCAATCTGAAAAATATTGGAACATCATACCATATGTTTCATTTTATCTTATTTTTAGATTATTTTTTTTTCCTATCTAAGATATGATCATTCATCACCAGATGGTTATTAAAAGGATTATTAGAAAGATAATCATTTAAAAGACAGTCTGATGCACAAAGCATCCCCTTTAACTGAGGGTTCGGGGAAGAGTCACACCACAAGGATGTGATATAGACAACCTATCCTAGTGTAAGCATTTGTGATTGCTTTCACAGTTCGAACTCGTGATTTATAGGTTAGATATTTTACGGTTGCTCCGAGACTCTCCAAAAGATAATCATTTTTAAAGGTTTTTTTACTGGTGTATGGTATTCGTGGAGTTGGATTAAAGCTGGATTTGCATGGAAAAGTTTCACATTGGGTAAAATATTTTCTAACAAAGGCAAGTATTGGCTAAGCCTAACACGTTAATCTTTTATATTTAGATCGATCTTTAATTCTTTATTAATAATCAAGATATCCTTTTTAAAGATTATGTATATAGTATATCATTGGAAATAAAAAAAAAATCAAATTTCTACAAAATTGTCTTAATGATTTTAAAAGATGACAAATTATACTCAATATCACGTAAAATTTAATCAACTCTTACTACCTGTTGAAATAATGTAGACGTAGTGAAAAAGCATAACAACACTTGTCACTAGGATAGAAGTTCCAAATAAACGAAATTAACAATTTATTGAAATTGTGATTTAGTGATACAACGATACATATATAAAATTTCATGCTTGTTAAAGAATTTGTGTACAATTTATCCTAACTAGCTTGGTTTGTACTTCCCTTCGTAGGGAAGGGTAGGCAAAAGAAAGAGATTAGATAACTATAGAGCAAATTCAGATTCAACCAACAAGACATACAGTCTTGGACACTTAATCAAGCTCTTGATGAGTGGTATCCACCTTCACCTTATTCTGCTTTCCTTAACCTTCGACTTGGGCGTGAGATCGACCCCAATCAGTGCAGTTAGATAGTTACAGTTGGTAGTTTCTTCAACAATTCCAAATAGCTGTTATCACCAATCTTTGATTATTTTTAAAATGTTTTTTTTTATTTGCACCTATAAAAAATGTTTATAAATAAGAAAGTGCTACCATTACATTGTAGTGGCCACCATTAGGCCTCAAAAAATTTGACAACTAATGAAAAAAGTCAGAAGCAAGATTCTGAAGAGTAAAATATATAGAAAATAATCTCTTAAATAATAAAAAATAAACTTAAAAAAATATTAAATAATTATCATTCCTAATATTATGGGATACTTCTGGTTATGAATGACCATTAATTCATTGCCATTGAATTGATGAAAATGTTGCTTTAACATCTTTTTTCCTTTGTGATGATTAAAGAGGAGTCAAACCTAAATTTCATTTTTAGGGTTTGAATCCATTTAATTTCTTGAAATGTATTTATACTTTGAATTTATACTTACAAATTCAAGAAAACATTTGTTCACTTGAAATAAAAATTCAAAATTCCCATTTTATTATGTTTTTTGTTTTGAGTTTCTACACATAATCAAATGATTGATTTCAGATGAAAATATCATATTCTTGATTAATTTTTCACCTAAGTTGAGATCATGTCCACAAAGGTGAAAGGCCTTCTTAAAGGCCTTAGGTACATTTCTCAAGTTTTTGGTAAGTAAATTATATTTTCAAATTTCAATTATTTCACATTTTCATTTGTGGGTATTTTTAGATTATTGTTAAAAGTATTGTTTACGACAGTGTGAAATAGTTGAGATTGACTATATGAATCCTTTGTATTCATCATTTGTTGGTATTTTTAGATTCTTGAAAGGGGTGAAGGTCATAAGAGAAGATTGTGCTATCAGTAAGGAAGAGGGGTGTGGGGGGGAGGTGATTGTTATATGACGGTGAAATAGTTGAGATTGACTGTATAAATTATTCGTATCCACCATTTGTGGGTTTTTTCAGATTTTTGAAAATGATTGTTTTGTGATGTTGTGAAATAGTTGAGATAAACTATATGAATCCTTCATAATCACGATTTTGGGGTATTTTTAGATTTTTGAAAGTGATTGTTTTGTGATGATGTGAAAAAGTTGAGATAAACTATAGGAGTCCTTGATATTCATCATTTGGGGGTAATTTTATATTATTTTTTTTAAAATGATTGTTTTATGACGATGTGAATAGTTGAAACAGCCTATATGAATCCTTGATATTCATCATTTGTTAGTATTTTTAGATTCTTGAAAATGTTTGTTCTGTGACGGTGAAATAGTTGAAATTAACTGTATGAATCCTTCATATTCATCATTTGGAGGTATTTTTAGATTCTTGAAATAATTGTTCTATGAGGTTAAAACAGTTGAAACCGACCAAATAAATTCTTCATATTCATCATTTGCGGGTATTAATGAGAATGTCAATAAGTCTAAAAATTCTTGAATACCACTTGTAAATAATTCAAGGAGCATGACAGGTATAGGAACCACTAAGGGTACTAAAGACACAAGAACAACAACTACTAATTCATCAGCTAAGATTTCTCGAAAAGTCTATGAAATAGGATGAATTGAGATGGTATTTTGTAAATATGTAATTATCTTGAATATATTAACCATTTCTTTCTTTTCCGATCGCCTGGAAGGGACAAAAGAAATATCTTATTGTTTCTTCAACAATTCTGATTTACGAAACCGCCCAAAAAATTAAGCAAACTTTATAACGTTACAAAGAACTTCAG
Organism: Solanum piurae; assembly: GCA_029582685.1. Classification (NCBI taxonomy): domain Eukaryota; kingdom Viridiplantae; phylum Streptophyta; class Magnoliopsida; order Solanales; family Solanaceae; genus Solanum; species Solanum piurae. Next base: position 10,182 of record JAJOOO010011041.1, read on the forward strand.
GACATTATGAATGTTCATGTTTATTCTATTATTTGGTGCAGATGAGGATAAAGAAAAAGATATGCAAATTGGTTTTCCAACAGATGTAAAACATGTTGCACATATAGGGTGGGATGGTCCGTCAGTTGATAATCCAACCTGGGTAAATATATATATATATTTTTAATCGTTGTATTTTTTGAGTTCGTCAATTTTTATTTTATTCTAATTATTGAATTCACTAAAAAAAATGTATTGAATCGAGTCTTTTTTAATGAATAAATCAAATTTTGATTTTTCATCTTATCCTACTACTTAATTCATCATAGTCTCTACAAGAAATATACTGAATCGATTCCTTTTAATGAATAGCTAGACCCGATTTTCTTGTTGTGTAATCACCTAGTTTTTTTTTTTCTTTTTTTTTACTTGTTACATTTCTTGTGTACATCGATCTTCTTCTTGCACCATATAGTCGATTTCAATTTTCATCTTATTCTACTACTTGATTCACCAGAGTCACTGAAAACGTATGTTGAATCGATTTTATTTTTTTAAACTATATTTGGTTTCATTTTTTCATCTTATACTATTACATGATTCACCACAAGATATGTATTGAATTGATTCAATTTCAAACATTCATCTTATTTTACTACTTGATTCACCATAATCGTTACAAGAAATGTATTGAATCGATTATTTTTAATGAATAAACCCGATTTTATTATTGTGTAATCACCAATTTTTGTTTTTTAAATATTTATTTGGCAGATGACAGAATTTAAAGCACCAGGAGCATTTCAATCAGCACCTTTAACTCCTCCTCCTGGAGAGCATAAAGAAAATCCTGATATTAAATGGGTTTCTGAAGGTGTGTTACTTTTTTTCCCTTCTTATTACTCATCTTTTTAGCGTAAATCTGAATTAGTCGGACCAGAAATTATGATGTGTTGGTTAGACACACGTTATGGAGTTAAACCCTATCGCATAGAAAAACTTAGTATTACGTGTAGAAGAACAAAAGGACGAATCCTTTTATCCACCGAGTTTCGAATCATGTGACTAACCATCAAGAATCTCTTAATTATCAAAGAAATGGTTACAACATGTGTGATCATATTCATAGTATTCAACTCGAATCATATATACATGTAAAAAATAAGAATGTGTACATAAAAAAAATAATGAATGGTCAATAATACACCTAACATATCTTGACTTTTTGAGTTTCATATTTAAACTATCAGGTATGTGAGTTTTCTGCCTTAACTATCAGTTGTTCACTTTAATTTCCTACCTGAAATAGCATATCATCGTTCAGGATAAGAAAAGTGAACAACTGATATTTAAGGTGTGTTTCAATAATAGTTTAGATAGAAAATTCACACACCTTATAGTGCAGGTAGGAAATTAAAAAAAATGAGATACTTTAAATGTGTTTTAACTCTCTGAAAGAAGATATATCTCATGTAATAGCATACCAACTCGAGACTTTAAATCTTAGATTCGCCTATTACTTTAGACAATATGTTTCATGTAAATTGCAGATTCAAATAGAAGGTCAAGAAATGCAAATTCTTCACCACCCAAAGAAAAACAAGAGAAGCCAAGAACATCCAGGAGACATTCCACAACAGAAAATGGAAGCAACGAAAACACTACAAACAAAGAGCCTGGAACCAAATCCAGGAGTTCCAGGAGACATCATAACAAGGACACGTCCGATGGAACCAAATCGAGTGAATCCTCGAGCAAAAACAACCCTGATATCCCTAAAAAATCGCGAAGAAAGAAGTCCAAGGAGGATGGTGGCTTGAATCGACCATCAAAATCCAAAGGCACAACACAAACTACAGAGTCAGGTCCTGGATTGGAAAGTGAAAGTAGTGGAATTTCTAAAGAAAAACAAGAGGAGTGAAAAAAACAACAACAAGAAGAATGTAATGTACTTAAAAAGTTTACATTTTTTTTTGGCAGCTTAGTGATCGAATTGCACAACTATTTTTGGGACCACACAAAAGTTTATCATTCGCAATTTGTAGAGTGTGTATTGTAGAAGGTGTACAATCTAACTTTTTTTATACTATATGTGTTTTGTAGCTTGCATGAGTCGATAGGTCAACGAAGGGTATCTATATTTGAGACTGAAGATAATGTTGAGGGACCTCTATGAATCGATAGGTTAATGAAGGGCATATATAAGACAAATCACAAACAGTACGGCACTTTGGTCCTTTTTGTTGAAATATTGTTCAATGGTTTGAGAAGTTTTCATATTTTGGCACTTTAGTGAATTTCACAGCTAAGTTGTATTTGTGTGATCTATAAGTCATGAGTTCGAATCGTGGAAGCAATCAATAACGCTTGTATTAGGATAGATTATATACATCACATACCTTCCCAGAACCTTGCTAACACATTATACTTTGTGCACAAAGCTCCCCCCCCTCCTACCACCCCCACCATTTTTTTCAATTATAATATAAGTAAAGAGTTTTTAAATTTAAAAGTCGTCTAAAGCAAATGCTATCACTAGTGGATTGTAGTTCTTGATTATTGAAAAAATAAAAATATGTAATAAGATGGTAAGAACTTAAAATTATAACACTGAATTTTATAATTTTTTAAAAAATAATTCAACTATCATCATCACTATTCACTATCTATCCCTATCTTTTGTGAGAGATGAAAGTAGCCTGAAAAGGAAAAAAATATATTTAAAATAACTAGTCAACTGCCACATAGACAAATTTATGCAAAATCAAACCAAATATATTTATAAAAAATATGTAAGATGTCAACTTCTCAAAGTCAGATTGATATTGATATGATATTGTGGTTTTCTTGAACACTCCCATATTCAATTGTTAAAAGGGAAAAATGTCTGAAACATATCTGGACTTTGATCAAAATTGTTGTAACTATTCGAAATTTTAGACAAGACTTATTACTTCCGTACTATTTAATTAATAGTGTATTTTAAAAATATATAAGTGCCCAACTGGACAAGTTACTATTTATAATAATGCAATATTTATGATATCCACATGGGCCCCTATATATTTTTAAAATACACTATAAAATAGTGCAGGGGTAATAAGTCTTGCTCAAAGTTTGAAATTATTACATCAATTCGGTCAAAATTCAGATATATTTCAAACTAATTTCCTATTATTAAACATTCCTTGTTTTTGTTTACATATATGCTGAAGAAAAAACAATATTAATTCGTATAGGTGATACATTACAAAAAGGAACATGAATTGATTGATATTTAAAAAGATATATAATTGAACTTAAGTTGTAAAATGGTATTTGAAAGTTGAAGTAGTTGTGTTCGGACATGAAAGATCATAGTTAAAGTTTTGTGATTGAAAAATAAACAAAAGAACTTGAAAATGTTATTATTTTTCAAATTTTCAAGTTCGAAAAATTGAAATAATGTGTCGCTTTGATAAACAAATACTTATTTAAAAATAAACTTCACATATTTGAAACATAATCTATGAACAAGGTTTTAGACTTCTACCTATTTTTTATATCTGTGTTTGTGTGTTTGAGAATGTGCGAAAATCTACTTAAAGATCGTTTGATATGTGGGATAAGGATAATTATTTTGATTAATTTTATTCCAACCCATATGAAAGGTGAGATAAAATAGTCCTATGAGATATCTCTACTTATCTCATTCCTTATATTATACTAAACGACCTCTTAAAATTTTAACAAATGCTCCATCCATTTTAATTCAAGTGTCTTAGCTTAATTAAAAACAACATTTCAAGAAATAAAGAAGAATTTGAATATTATAATCTTAAATTAAAGATATACATAATATTTCAATAGACTTATTTAGAACATATCTAACAAATTAAATTTATTTTTTTTAAAAACACACCCATTAATTTTTAATTTTTAAGTCAGGGCTCAAGAGTAACAAATCAAAGTGAAGTAATTGTATATTTAAAAAATATCTTCAAACTTATCAATTTCTTCTACATTTTTAAAGTAGGATCCTACATGTTCTCCTAAAACCCATGAAGAATCAAAATCAAAAACTAAAATTATAAATTAATCATGAAAATTTTAGAGGGAGAAAGAATAAAGAATGTGGAAGAGAAAAGATGACTTGAATTTTCGATTTTATAAATTGTTAGAGATATAGAAATATATTGAGATAAAAAATAGTGTTTATTATAGTTAGAATTGAAAAAATGATTGGGGGAGAAAGGAAGAAGAAGGAGAAGAACTTTTTTTTAAAAAAAAATTATTAAATGGTGAGATACACGTGTCAAGTACGTGTATTTCACCACAAGACACATGCCTAATAATGATATTTTAGGGAGGAAATAATTCCACTTTAAAATAATTTATGGGGTAATAGAACCCTTATAAAATATAAATATATAGTTAAAAATTTGATAATAAATTGGAGGATCATTTGGCCATTTTCTCAACTAATAAGTGTAATGAAACAATAATTCCACTATTACAAGTGGGCAGTGGCAAAAGCTTGGCAATTTTAGAAAGTTTCTTAAATTACATATTGGTCCCATTCTAATATCTTCTCTTCCAAATCCCACCCACTACTTTTTCCTTTATTCCATTTCTTTCCTCATAGTAGTAGAATCATCTTCTTCTTCACTATTTCATGCCATTTGCGATTTTCTAGTGGATTCTACGCAAAACTCATTTCAAATATCCTCTCAAAATACCCAAATCACAATTCAAATTAACAAAATTGAAAGATTTTGTGGGATTCTTGATTGATTCAGAACCAAAATCATTGAATTTTTGTGATTTTGTGAATCATGGAGTTTGAGAAATTTGTTCAGAAAAGAAGAGAAAAAGGGAATCAATTTGATTTTTTGTTGGATTATTGATTGATCATTGAGTTGTCACACAAACTCATAGTACCAAATTTGAGAATTTTACTATTAAGAAGAAAAAAAGTGAGAAAAAGGGTGTGTTTAGTTTGATGTTTTGTTGGATTATTGGTTGATTATTGAGACCCATATTTTGCAAAGTTGAGAATTTTACTATTAAGAAGAAAAAAGTGAGAAAAATGGTGTGTTTCGTTTGATGTATTGTTGGATTCTTGGTTGATCATTGAGACCCATATTTTGCAAAGTTGAGAATTTTACTATTAAGAAGAAAAAAGTGAGAAAAAGGGTGTGTTTGGTTTGACGTGTTGTTGGATTATTGGTTGATCATTGAGACCCATATTTTGCAAAGTTGAGAATTTTACTATTAAGAAGAAAAAAGTGAGAAAAAGGGTGTGTTTGGTTTGACGTGTTGTTGGATTATTGGTTGATCATTGAGACCCATATTTTGCAAAGTTGAGAATTTTACTATTAAGAAGAAAAAAGTGAGAAAAAGGGTGTGTTTGGTTTGACGTGTTGTTGGATTATTGGTTGATCATTGAGACCCATATTTTGCAAAGTTGAGAATTTTACTATTAAGAAGAAAAAAGTGAGAAAAAGGGTGTGTTTGGTTTGACGTGTTGTTGGATTATTGGTTGATCATTGAGACCCATATTTTGCAAAGTTGAGAATTTTACTATTAAGAAGAAAAAAGTGAGAAAAAGGGTGTGTTTGGTTTGACGTGTTGTTGGATTATTGGTTGATCATTGAGACCCATATTTTGCAAAGTTGAGAATTTTACTATTAAGAAGAAAAAAGTGAGAAAAAGGGTGTGTTTGGTTTGA
>JAJOOO010011042.1:0-27657 GCA_029582685.1 Solanum piurae
GTTGTATCATCACTAGGGCTCATAGTGGTGGTTGTCGGTTACAGAACCTCCCACAAAAGTTATATTACTTCTATATAAGTAAAGTTGAGTTTGTTATTGTTTTATCATTAACGAACTAAGTTGATTATACTGTTTTACAAGCTTTATATATTGCATGTGTCTTATTGCTTTATATATTGAGTTCACTCTTTCATGAGTTGAACAGAGCCAAGGTAAGTGTTCTCTTGTACTCCTTTCAAGCTTAAGTTGTGGTTTAGCTTTCCAGCTCGCATACTCGTACATTCCATGTACTGATGCCAGTTGGCCTGCATCTTATTATGATGCAGACGCAGGTACCCAGGATCAGCATCCAGTACGCCGTTGATCCAGTTGAGCACTCCAGAGTCAGTGGTGAGCCTTCTTGATTCCGGAGGACTCAGTTATTTTGTTCTCCTAGTTTTGCTTTATTAGGATGTTGCGGGGTCTGTCCCAACATCCATCTCAGTATTATAGAGGCTTCATAGACATTCAGTCAGTTAGTATTGAGTCTCTCATCTATGTATATATGTAAATATTCTATTTTGAGACTCGAGTTGCCTTTTTGGCCAGATATTATCAGTTGGGTTGTTTTATAGCCTTGCATTGCATTGAGTTATGCTGTTGAGTTAGGTTTCCGCTGAGTTAAGAAGCCAGGCCAAGGGTTCCCTTGGGGGCCAGCAATGGTCTTCGAGTGTCGGCCACGTCCAGGGTGTAGGCTCGGGGCGTGACATTTATAGTATTTTTTATAGGGATAAGAGTCTGAAAAATACCCCAATTTTGATCGAATTTGTTGTTGCGATACTAAACTTTCATGAGGACCTATTACCTCCCTAGACTATTTAATAGTGTATTTCAAAGGTATATATGTGCCCACGTGGACACATTACTATTTATAATTTTGCATTATTTTGTATGTCCACGTGGGCAAATATATATGTTTAAAATACGGTATTAAATAGTCAAGAGAGGTAATAGGTACTCATGAAAGTTTAGTAATGCAACAACAAATTCGACCAAAGTTGAGGTATTTTTCAGACTCTTATCCCTTTTTTATATCATTTCAAATTATGCATGTTACTTTCCTTTGTCGCAATTTATGTGGCACCGATAGAATTTTGAGAGTAATTTAATTTTTTATGTCTTTTAAATATTGTGATTTATAGTATTTTTTACATAATTTTTAAATATATAACATATTAAAAATAAAATAAACAAATAAAAATATAAAAAAAATACAAAATTTCAAAATATCCTCAGTTAAAAGTAGAGAAGGAACGGGTTATCCGCTTCTGGCCACTTTTATACAGTAGTAAAGTACTACTATAAGTAATGAAAAAGTTGGAACCAAAGTATATGGGTAGTAAGAATGAAAGAGAAACAATTATATTGCCGATGTTTCATCAATTTGCGTTCGTCTATTTTTTACTGAATTTATTTGGAGAAGATTTTTATTTGCACATGCCTTATTTCTACTAAATTTTTAAAACAAATTTCATTTAAATATGCACAAGAATATACCAACAAATATATACTCCATAATTTTGTTTCGATTGTCATTATTTTTCCGGGAAGAAAACTAACAAGTATCAACTATGATGTTGTGAAATATGTTCTAATATTTCGAACTATTTGGAAACAAAAGTTATTGTTAGAGTTGATTAAAATAAATTAACATTATTTTATTGGATTCATATTTTATTCTATCTTCTTTTTAATCAAGGGAAAAGCTCAAATATGTTATCAAATTTTAAGAAAAAATTTATTTGTCATTCGTTAAATTTTTAGCTTATTTATATAATTTCTGTTTGAGAAAAGGTTTATTCATGTCATTATTAGTTAACTGAAATAACATAGATGAACCAAACTTTAAACGATGACATAAATAAGTCTTTTCTCAAAGTTCGATGACATATTTAAGCCTTTTACTTTTAAAAAATGATTGAATTAATAATATGGTCAAATTATAATTGACCACGTATAAAAAATAATTTTACTAAGTCGAATTTTTCTTTCAGTTAATAAATATTGACATAAATGAACCTTTTTAAAATAAAAATGGTATAAATTAACCGACTTTAAATATGAAATTCGATAAAATATTTAAGGTTTTTCCCTTTTTAACTATATGTAAAAACAAAAAGTTCAATTACTCCTTACAAAAAAAAAGGTGCAATTATTCCTTCTAAAAAAAAAAGTCTCTGGAATATTGTAGAACCCTCTTACTGTTCCTATCTAAAATAAACTGAAGAAGATGCTAGATTACACTCGAATTGCTTGAGTTTCTCAGATTCATTGCCTATATATATATATCAAACTTTCTCTAATTCATCAACAAGCAAATCAAACAAGAGAAAACGATCAAAATGGTCCTTAATGTATGGGTTTTGATTCCATTTGGTCCTTAATGTATGGACTTGATGGAAATGGTCCTTTATGTATCATAAATTGTGATCAATTTGGTCTTTAACCCTAAAATTAATATATATATATTTTTTTTTGCCATCAAAATATAAGGAATATGTAAAAGATGCGCTCGTTCAAGACTTGAGACTTCAAGACTTTTCTTCCCCTGTTTCCAAAAATTTCAAAAGAGCACATCAATTTTTTTTTATACAAAAGGGCAAATCGCTCCTAACGGAGCGATTTTCTTCTAACAAAATTGACGCCGTTACTCCTTTAAAAAACATAAAAATTGCTGCCGGTCCAAAAAAAAATTCTTTTTTCTTTAAAATCGCTGTTGTGAATTTTTTTTTAACAACGCTGCCCCAGCAGCGTTTAAAAAATGGGCAGTGTTGTTAAAAAATAGAAATAGCTGCTATAGCAGCCATTTTCTTAAAAAAGTTTAAATTTATTTTTATTAAAAATTTCCGAGGTGAGGACTGCTTAAAAAAATAATGGGAAATCGCTCCACGTGTAGCAATTTTAGTTAAAAAAATTTAATGGCAGCGATTATTTTAAAAAAAATTAACTAAAATCGTTACACGTGGAGCGATTTTCCATTATTTTTTTAAGCAGTCCTCGCCTCAGAAATTTTTAATAAAAATAATTTAAACTTTTTTAAGAAAATGGCTGCTATAGCAGCTATTTCTATTTTTTAAACATTGCTGGAGCAGCGTTGTTAAAAAAAAATTCACAGCAGCGATTTTAAAGAAATTTTTTTTTGGACCGGCAGCGATTTTTATGTTTTTTAAAGGAGTAACGGCGTCAATTTTGTCAGAAGAAAATCGCTCCGTCAGGAGCGATTTTTCCCTTTTGGTTAAAAAAAGTTGATGTGCCCTTTTGGAATTTTTGAAAACAGGGGAAGGAAAGTCTTGAACGAGCGCATCTTTTACATATTCTATATATTTTGATGACAAAAAAAAATAGAAATATATTAGTTTTAGGGTTAAGGACTAAATTGATCACAATTTATGATACATAAAGGGCCATTTCCATCAAGTCCATACATTAAGGACCAAATGGAATCAAAGTCATACATTAAGGACCATTTTGATCATTTTCTCACTTATGAGGTGTAAATTAAGTTAAAAAAAGATAATTTTTATAGCCATTTATATAACCTAATAACATAGTCCACAGAAGGAAATTTATCGATTCTAATCCAAATCTTAGGGATTCTACTGAGTTAGATTTATTCCGATTAGTACAATGAACTAAATCTTTTTTAATGTACCAATTTATTTATTTTTTAAAAAGAAATTAAATATAAAGACTACCCCCCCCCCCAAATTATCTAACCAAAGTAAAAAAAATATTATTGGAATATCTAATTCATTATGTTTTCAATTAGTTGTTATGCATCTAGCCAATTCGATCCAATAATACGCGATCTATTACAATATATTCAGGATGTCTTAAATTATATGTCGTGATTTTCTTTTGTATGACCCTTTGAAAACATTAAATATGCAAGATTTCTTACTATTTCATCCTTCATTAGTATTTGAACAATCATAACATCACTCCATATTTGTACTTTTAAAAAACAATTATTACTAGAGCTAACAATTTCAGTCCACATTTAAGAAATCAATATAAGTTGGATCACTGATATTTCAATTGGATAATATGAGTTTATGAATTTATTGTTAATCTATAAAAATATTGACAAATATGGATATCCATATTATACCATGACAATCCAACTCAAATATAATATAAATCTATGAGAAGGAACCAAAGATACACATTTTAATTAATTGAAGGCTAAATATGTTGAGTCATTTACTCAAAATCAACATTCTCTAATCATTTTTTTTTTTTAAAGTTCAATTTTGTTCTTCTTTTGCTTTCGGGTTAGCTTTTATATATTGTCCCCCTCCCCCTTGTTTTGCCATTGTTTTTCTTTACTTTTTTTTTTGTTCTCCGGCTACATCACTAAATTAAAGTTTTTTTTGTTCGTTTTACTTCCTCCAAGATCTTATTTGTAGATTATTTTTTTTGTAATAGATTTTATCTATGTATGTTTGTAAGCAATTTTTTTTTGTCAAATCGACAATAATAGTAATTATGTTGTATTATATCCTCTTTGGTGTAGACAAATTTTGATACGGAAAATCTGAAATTAAGAAAAGACAGCCCGATGTACTAAGCTCTCACCACTACTAAAAAAACAACCTAAAACCGATCTCAAAAGAGTTCAGAAAAAACAGATCTCTCAAGGTCGGAATTTATTAAAAAAAAAAAAAAAAGCATACCTCCAAAGGTTGTTTTTTTAAGTGCGAAAAATCGGAAAAATGATAACTAACCTTTGGAGGTTGATTTTTTAACTCCAAAATATGAAAAAAATGCAAATCAACTATGGAAAATTATTTAATTTTTTTAAAAATAAAATATCAAAACCGATCCCCGAGATTGATTTTTATAGATAAAATAATTTATTTATTTGCAAAAGATCGATTTCATTTTTTTATTTTTTTTGCGTACATATGTTGGACGTGATTTTTTTTAATGATATGTAAGTATTATTAGATATGTGTTTGAGTTGTTTAATAATATAAAAGTTAATCATTAGTTTTTGAAAGTAATGAATGTTATGCCATTTATCTCGAGAATAAATAAAGAGATGCTATCACACAAAAAATCTCATATGATTTATGAGAATCCATATAGAATATTATGAAAATTGTAGTTATAAACAAAGTATTTTTTTTATTCAACAACAAAATAGTACTATTACCTAAAAATAATTGGATCAAATGTTTAAATCTAAATATATTTATTGACGACAGTAAAATCGATAGTTACTTCAAATGTATCATGGATTAATAGAAATATCTACATCTACTTCATTTAAGATTTTTTTTCTTTTGTCTAAATATTTGTACGACAATAATTGTAATGTTGTGACTACATTTGTAACTACCTACGAGCACGTAGTAGTCTATGTCTTTTGAGAATTAGCTTATTGTATACACTAGTTGTTTGATTATCTAGTTCTGCATCTCCTTTTTGTTGAAGCATTATTTTTGTAAATGTGCTTTAGAGAATATATGATATTATAGTAAAATAGCTCGAAAGCTCAAAATTTAACGATTAAATATTGATTCTATTTTATCTCTAAATACATCCAACATGACACCTAAGTTAGGAATTGAATGTCTAAAAGTGATTGATCCACTTGGAAAAGGTTATTTCAAGTAAATAAAATGTTAGTTATTTTTTGCAATGCAATACCTGGGTTTTCCTTCTCAAAAATCTTATCGATAGATCATAAATTTTAAGTAGTTTAATTCAAAGTTCTAAAATATCATATAAAATTCATTTAACTAAAAACTTATAAATTTGGAAAGAAAATTTACGATCTCCCTAATGTCATATGACTAGATAAGGAAATATTTATTTTCTTAAATAGTATTTGTAACTTTGCAACACATATAGTAGTATTTTCTAGTGGTTAAAGAAGATTTTTACTAAAAATATAAATTAATTATAAATTAAAATATTGAAATAAAAATTTGATAATACTGAAAATAGATTTAATGCATTACTATGTCACTATAACAAGAAAATAATAAATATTTATATAAAAAATAGAAAAGTTATTTAATTTTATATAATATATAATTTTTTAATCATAGTAAATAAAAGATTTCATTTTTTAAATTTTAGTTTGGGTTGTTCAAACAAATGAGCAGATTATGTTAAATTTCTTTCTCTCGTTAATTTACATATATTTATCACTTTGGTTCCATTTTTCATGTTTATAATGATTTTATGTACTATTTAAAGATCAACTTTTCTAAATCAATTATTTTTAATCTATGAAAATAAATTATCTTTAAGATAACTTTATAATTTTGCATCTAATAAAGTTAAAAGACTTAATTTTGAAAAAAAAAAAGAATACATAAATATTATTAAAAATATTTATGATTTCTTATTAAGTTTTGATTTTAGTTGATTGATTGTATTGAGTCCCCTTGCAAATGTTGTTTTGTCTCTGATATTTTTCACTCAAGGATCTGTTTGAAAAGTCACTCTGATAATTGAATTTGGTGTAATGAGTGCAATTACATTGTTTGACATGTTTGATTGACCATGTAATTATTTGGTCAGCAGATAATTGAGTGTAAATGTGTAATTGGTGTGTGTGGGGGTGGGGTGGGGGGTTAATTACACTCTCCAATTTACATGACGGCTGTGAATTGTTGTAATTACAAGCTGATTCTTTTAATTTACCTGAGCCTACACCTTGGACATGTCCGACACTCGAAAATCATTACTAATTCTCAAGCGAACCTTTGGCCTGACAGACTACTTAGCGGAAGACTAACTCAAGCAGAATTAAACCATTCAATCTCAAATTACTCAACTCAAACTGTCTATAGAATAGTCAATGAAAGCATAACAGTTGACAAATAGTTTAACAAAGAAATATTGCAAACATCCTCAAGACTAACTATCTATGAAGCCTCTATTGTTAAAGATGGATGTCGGGACAAGACCCACGACACCTCAAAGCAACTAACTAAAAGATAAAAGTGGAGTTTTTCGCAATGCAAGAAGACTCACCAAAAGCTAACTTAGAGTGCAAGTTGATCTCAATGAAGCACCTGTTAATTTTCTTCCATATTTGGTTATTCTTTCCTTAGGGGGAAAGTTTGGAGATCTATAAATTGAATATCTTCATTCTCATAGCTTTTAAAACAGGGCTCCAATTTTTAACTCATATCAATTTTTAAATCATGGTAAACAACAATGATACTTGAAGATTATGTGAAGAACGAATATCCCTTCGGCCACCGTCGTTGCTGTCGTGGTTTTCTTCATTTACTCCCCATTTTGAATTTTAATTTTCTTCAAAACCCCAAAACTAGAAGAAGAAATCTAACTAAAACTCACAAAGAATTGAACTTTAATTCAATGGGGTTGAAGAATTGAAAGTGATGGTGAAGAACAAAGAACCGATAGTGAAGATAGTCGGACATGATTTTCTCAGTATAATGAGAGATGAAGTGCGTAGGACTTAGTGATGAAGAAGATATAATTATTAGAGAATTTTAATAATTAATTAGGATTTAATTAGAGTAAAATAGAGTTAAAAAAGTTAATTAATAAAGAAAACAAAACATAAAGAATATAAAAACTTATAATTTCTGATGTGCCACTAACATGGCGCTAATGTGGCATCGAGTGTAATACATCACATAATGTGAGAGTGATGTTACTCATCTCAAGTAGAATTAAATTCATTTTTAAGTAGTAAAAATGTGTAATAGGTCATCATGATAGTTTAAACGTGTAACTGACTTTTCCCTACATATATATTTTATCGGAAAAAGACATTAATTCATCTCTGAACTTGTTTTGAAAAGTCAGTTACAACACTCTTAGACTATCATAATGACCTATTACACATATTTACTATTCCAAAGTGAATTTTATTTTCCACCTAAAACTGGTGTGGAAAAAAACGCATTTGATAAAAATAAATCAAAATCCTCTTTTCAGCACTACCTTACCCCCACCCCACGCCTCTTCTTCTTCTTCACACCTCACCTGTGTCTTCTTCTTCTTCTTCTTCATTTTTTTAATTTCTCATCACCTTCTATACCCGATTTCCATCCACCTCACCTCACCCCCACCAGAATCCTCCCCCCCCCCAATCATATTCTATTTTAATTTTTATCCGATTTCTTCATTTTCATTATATTCAATTTTTCTCTTCGGCTTTATTGGTGGTTGGTATAATTAATGATTGAGTTTTAAAAAAATAAAATATTATGATGAATTTGTTGATGATGGGTGACAAAGAAGAGGAAATTAAAGGTGGTGAAGAAGAAGAAATTGATATTAATAATTGTGGTGGTGATATTTGGTGGTGAGTTTGTACATTTTGATGGTGATGATGTGATTTTGGTGATGAGTTTGGTTATGAGTGTTGAATTTTGTGGTGGTTCTTTACAATTTTTGTGGGTACGATGGTGATAATGTGATTTTGATAGTGGTTTGATCATAGGTGGTAGAATTTGTGACGGCTATTTTGATTTTTGATAGTGAAATATATGAATTTTTTGTACTAATATGATGGCAATGATAGTGATTTCATAGCGGTGTTTATTGAAGAAGAAACAATTGAATGACATTGTAGACACATAATTTTTGATCGAACATAAGGTTTTATGCCATTATTATTCCTTAAATATTTTTTCTAGGTCTATATTAAATATTTTATTTCTCATCGTATTTTAGTAAGTTTATTTTAAAAGATTTAAAAACTACAAAAAATATATGGTTTCTTTTAATTTAAATTTTAATAAACCAGCTATTATTTCTTAATTATATTTTTAGAATAGCTATTTGACCTTTCTTATATTTTATAAGTTCAAAATAATTAGTTAATATTTTTATTTGTTAATATTATTATTAGCTTTATTATAATTTTTATATATATTTAATTTATAAAAAAAAATATAAAAATAAACTTAACTCTCCACTCCCCATACCCACTATCCACTAATCACCTGCACACCCCACTTCTCAATCTGCACACACACACCAATACAAAACAAAAATCAATACATACTACTAGAGAAAATGATCAAAATGGTCCTTACACTTTGATTCCATTTGGTCCTTAATGTATGGACTTGATGGAAATAGTTCTTTATGATAAATTGGGATCAATTTAGTCCTTAACCCTAAAATTAATATATTTCTTTTTTTTTGCCATCAAAATATATGGAATATGTAAAAGATGCGCTCGTTCAAGACTTTCTTTCCCCTGTTTTAAAAAATTCCAAAAGGGCACATCAATTTTTTTTAACCAAAAGGGCAAAATCGCTCCTGACGGAGCGATTTTCTTCTGACAAAATTGACGCCGTTACTCCTTTAAAAAACATAAAAATCGCTGCCGGTCCAAAAAAAAATTCTTTAAAATTGCTGTTGTGAATATTTTTTTTAACAACGCTGCCCCAGTAGCGTTTTAAAAATAGAAATAGCTGCTATAGTAGCCATTTTCTTAAAAAAGTTTAAATTATTTTTATTAAAAATTTCCGAGGCGAGGATTGCTTAAAAAAATAATGGAAAATCGCTCCACGTGTAGCGATTTTAGTTAAATTTTTAAAAAATAATCGCTGCCATTAATTTTTTTTACTAAAATTGCTACACGTTGAGCGATTTCCCATTATTTTTTAAGCAGTTCTCGCCTCGAAAATTTTTAATAAAAAAAAATTTAAATTTTTTTAAGAAAATGGCTGCTATAGCAGCTATTTCTATTTTTTAAACGCTGCTGGGGCAGCGTTGTTAATTTTTTTTTTGGACCGGCAGCGATTTTTATGTTTTTTAAAAGAGTAACGGCGTCAATTTTGTCAGAAGAAAATCGCTCCGTTAGGAACGATTTGCCCTTTTGTATAAAAAAAAATTGATGTGCCATTTTGGAATTTTTGGAAACAGGGGAAGAAAAGTCTTGAACGAGCGCATCTTTTACATATTCCATATATTTTGATGGCAAAAAAAAAGAAATATATTAATTTTAGGGTTAAGGACTAAATTGATCACAATTTATGATACATAAAGGACCATTTCCATCAAGTCCATACATTAAGGACCAAATAAAATCAAAGCCCATATATTAAGGACCATTTTGATCATTTTCTCCATACTACTACTATATCAACATACACAACACACCCACACGAGAAACAATCAGCAAACAAGAAAAAGAAAAAAAAAACCACAACTAACATACATAGACACACAAAAAAAACGTACAGCAAAAGGAAAAAATCCAAAAATCAATACTACACACTTCCCAGAAAACATACGACAGAAAAAAAAAATCAGCAAAGAAAAGCAACACACACAAAACGGACAAAAAAGACGAGAAAAAAAGTCACTATTTTTATATTATTTTTTCTTCCATAATTCACGAGTCCGGAGCCTAAAGGGCAAAAAAATTTGACAAAAATTTCAAAAGGGCACATCAAATTTTTTTCTAACCAAAAGGGCAAAATTGCTACTGATGTAACGATTTTGTTTTGACGCCGTTAACAGATCAAAATCGCTGCCCTTTCAGCGATTTTGTGTCCAACTTTTTTTTTTGTTTTTTTCAGAAAAATCGCTGTCCGTGCAACATTTTTGTGATTTTTAAATTTTTTTTTATTAAAATCGCTGCTATGGTAGCGTTTTTATAAATACGAATTTATTTTTATTTTTTGAAAATCGCTGCCGATTTTCATTAATGTTTTTTTAAAAAAAAAATTGCTGCTGTTGCAGCGTTATTATAACAGCGTTATTATAAATTTTGTTGAATTTTTTTTTTCTTTTAGAAATCGCTGGCAGCTATTTTGGTGGAAACTGTTTTTTTTTTAAATCGCTGCCTTGGCAACGATTTTGGTGGAAACTTTTTTTTTATTTTTTTTATAAATATCGCTGCCAATTATATTTTTTTTAAATCGTATTAAAAAAAAATTCCACTGACAAGCAGCGACATTTTCTTCCAAATGTT
Source organism: Solanum piurae (assembly GCA_029582685.1). Taxonomy (NCBI): domain Eukaryota; kingdom Viridiplantae; phylum Streptophyta; class Magnoliopsida; order Solanales; family Solanaceae; genus Solanum; species Solanum piurae. The sequence goes on from JAJOOO010011042.1 coordinate 10,970, forward strand.
TTTTTTTTTTTAATTGTTCAAACATTCACATGTCATATTAAAAAAATATTCCAACTCACATGAATGTCTAAAAAATAGAAAAAGTTCACATGTTTCATTTAAAATTTTCTTATAAATTGATTGAAGTCTCCCTTCAAACTTCAAGTATAATTTTCCAACTCTCCTTTCAAACTTTTTCAAAAGTTTTTCCTCTATAAGGTAAGTTTGGATTTATTTTATTTTTAATTAAATAATTTTTAACTTTTATATGGTATTGTGAATATATTCATCTTTAAATAATTATATTAACATTAACACTTATTTTTATATTTTGTTTATAGATATGCATCCGTCAAATATGTATGTACATCTGGTCCAATATAGTATGATGTATTAAAAATTCAAGTTCATCATCGTTCCAAAGGAATTCGAAACGGTAGCTTAAGAGAAGAGAATTCTTGCTTATATACGCGTCGCGGTGATGTTGAATTTTGGCAACATATAAAATATCATCCATTACATCTTTGCATTCATCGGTTGTTTGCAACAAATTTTAAACATACGGAAAATAAATAAACCACAAAAATAAAATATGAAGAAACATAATTTTATTCATCAAGATAGCGGGTACAATTCTGTTCCTCCCTTGATTCCCCTCTCCTAAGATTTATCCATGATTCGAGGGCCGTTAGTGGCGTATTTCTTGAACTAGGATGATTTAAATTTGACCTCTATATGAATATTCCATGTCTTTTGTGGAATATATCGAGGTCTTGATCTCTTTATGGAGTTTTTTGAGATGTCTTTTAAGAGAATTTAATACCCTTTATATAGGCATAAACTAGGGTTTAGGGTTTAGTAGCCTCCAAGAATCCTAATTTGAGTTGAACACAATTAGTAGAGTCCCAACTCGAATTGAACACATCTTGTAGAGTCCCACAAAATTTCAATGTCTACAAATGCCCCCTGCTTCATGGCTTGTCGGAGTGTAGACTTGATGAAACTCAAAGACGAGCCTTGAAGTACTCATTCTTCCATATTTGCAGCTTCAGATTTTCAGATTTGATTTAAGAGAGAAGAGATGAAGGGCAGATTTGGTCCCACTGGGCGTGCCAATTTGTTTGCAACAAATTTTAAACATACGGAAAATAAATAAACCACAAAAATAAAATATGAAGAAACATAATTTTATTCATCAAGATAGCAGGTACAATTCTGTTCCTCCCTTGATTCTCCTCTCTTAAGATTTATCCATGATTCGAAGGCTGTTGCATATTTCTCGAATTAAGATGATTTGAATTTGATCTCTTTATGAGTATTTCATGAATTTGCAGAATACTCGATATTTTGATCTATTTATGATTTTTTTTTAGATGCCTTTTAAGAGAATTTAGTACCCTTTATATAGGCATAAACTAGGGTTTAGGGTTGAGTAGCCTCCAAGAATCCTATTGTGTTGAACACAATTAGTAGAGTTCCAACTCAAATTGAACACATCTTGTAGAGTCCCACAAAATTTCAATGTCTACATCGGTATTTTAAAAATTGTAGATTTAAAGGAATTTTTGATGTAGGATGTGTGTCGTATGACTCCGAATTAATTTCTGCTTTAATTGAAAGGTGGCGTCCAGAAGCGCACACCTTTCACATGCGAACTGGCGAGGCTACCATAACTTTACAAGATGTAGAAATTTTGTTCGGAATGGTAATAGATGGTAGTCCTATAATTTTAAATGGAGATGATACTTTAGGAGTTTTTGGGTAGACAAGAAATGATGTTTGAATTAACGGGATGGTTACCCGATAATGATTGTTTTTCTGGTGTTAGTAGATTGTTAACATATAAATTAATTGAGCATATTGAAGGTTTAGATGACATTACTGATCACTCAATTGAGCATGAGGTGCAACAAAGATTTAGATTATATTTGTTATGGTTATGTGGTGTATCAATATTTTCAGATAAATCTAATAATAAGCTTAATTTAGACCTTTTGATTGACATGAAAAATTTAAATGTAATGTCAACACAAGCATGGGGAGCAACCGCATTATCATATTTGTATAATTGTTTATGTCGTGCATCAATGAAACAATCAAATGAAGTTTGTGGATTTCTATCTTTAATGCAGGTATACATTTTTTTTAATTATTTTTTATTTACTAGCAATATGCACTTTTAAATTTAATTGTATTCTAAGAAATGTTGAATTTTATTTATTGTAGATTTGGGCATAGGAACGTATTATTCCCCTGCAATCATTATCAAAATCTCTAAGGACCAATTAACTTAGGGTTTTAACTGCGCTTGCACGTAAATGGACGCGACATAGAAATCATCAAAATGAGGCACGAACTATAATCGATGTGATTAGGGATGTACTAGATAATCTAACTGATGATCAGGTATTTAAATATTATTAGTATTTTTAACTATTCATATTTGTATTCCATTTTATTTAAATTTTTAACTATTCACACTTATATCTCACTATCCAAGAAAATCATGTGAATATAACGACATATACATAAATTTTTGGTAGGTCCTCAAAATAAGATATTATATGACATAATAGTACAAAAAAATATTTCATAAGATTGTTTTAATTAATGTACAGATTTATTTTTATTTTTTTGTCAAAAAAATTTAATAATTATCTTACTTACATTTTTTTTATAGTTTATTTGGCAACCTTATTCAGAAGATGTTATTAATGGATTGTCTGAGTGGTGTCGGTCAGGACAATCTGTCTGGATGACACATGTGCCACTTATTTATGGAATTTATCGTGAGTGGCACATGATTGATCGTGTTGTGAGACAGTTTGGTTATTTACAATATCTTCCTGGACCGTATACCCAATTTTTCGAACATCATTTTAAGCGTGATAAACGATCCAAAATAAAACAAGAGGATATAGATGTGTTCAACTACACACAATATTTATGAGAATAACGTCAAAATCGTATATTTCAACCTCCATTTGTAAGTGATCAAGTAGATTACTTTCATTGGTACATGAGGCATTCCCGCATGTTCATTGGAAATTCACAACATGTTGTACAAAAAGGGTATCAACACATGGCAGGAAGACATGAGGCATTAGTATGTATATTATGTAAATTTTAAATTATTATATCGATCTTTAACAATTTTTTTGTTATTAATATTTTTTTATTCATTATAGGCTAGGGGTCATGAAATGCAGTATCGTCGAGCTTGGATGTTTGGAAATGATGAAAATTAATCTAATGAAATGAGACACTATGCTGAGAAAGTCGCTCGTATTTCAATGGAGTCAATGAATGCGGCCTTCCAGGGAACGCGATTGAGCTTTGCTCCTAATTACAATCATCCCACGCAATACGATGAACCACCACTAGTACAAGTATCTCGCCGATCGCGACAAACAATATCTAGAGATAGTGCACGTCGAGGTAGAAGGAGCGCTGGTGAAGGTCGTGGTCGAAATCGTGCGGAGCATCATTTGATTGATGGAGATAATTTGGTTGATAATAACACACATTTGGTGGCTACTCCCGAGCCTTATTATCCCACGTTTGATTTTTCTGCAGGACCCTCTAACACTAATGCTAATTTTTCAAGTCAGGAAACAGTTGGTTTTGTAACTCCACATGTTTCTATATCTGATTTTGCACAATTTAGCGGATCTCAATATGGTATTCAGCATGGTATGCGTGAATTTTCTATACATAATTCTCCATTTGGTGGGAGGTTGAATTTTTCAAATGTAAGTATGATAATTTTCATAGAAATTTTATAATTTTTTTCTTAGTTTTTTGTGCATATTTATTATATTGTATTATAGGTAACTGTGTCCCATGATCCAACGTTTAATGTTGAAGCTTCACAACATTCAATTTTTGATAGAGAAAATTCACCTCCAAGAACATCTAGGCTACACAAATCAACTAGATGTGGAACATGTAGTCACTATCAAAATGAGAGAGATTCTGAAAATGAAGACGAAAATGAAGACGTAGAAGATTCGAAAAACTCAGAAGAATATTTTTTATGTATCTTTATTCAAAAGGCTAAAGAGTTTTATGCAGTAAATCAGATTTTTATATGTATTGAAATTTGTTGTTTCGTGTAAATTTGAACAAAGAGTTTGAAATTTATTATTATTGCAGTAAGATTCTCCTCTTTATTTTCAACATTTGCAGGATGTTTCTTTTCCTTTAAGTTATGTCAAATCATTACTTTTTAAGTTAGGTCAAACCAATTATATAATTATAATATAAATATAGTGTACTTACAAAATTTTAAATTATCTTTTACTTTTTAACTCACTTGAAAGATTAATTTAATCAATATATTTAAAATGCAACAAGACAGATTAAATTCATGTCAACAAGTATTTAAAAATGATATATTATAATATTAATAACAAGACAGAAAAATTACATTCATCTTAAAAACATAGACAATATATTTAAAATCGAGTAGGACATAGTGCCTTTGTGTGACTTGTTTCCTTACAAACACTACATTTTCTGGCCATACGAGCCGGAGGTATATCCATATCATTCTTAAGTCGGCTTCTTACTTGCATACCACATGTTCGCAAATATTCATTATTTGCAATTAAATTAAAAGGAGTTGGCGGCCAATACATTTCATCATCCACTGGGGTAAATGTCTCGGTGTATGTTTGTTTGTAATATTTTGTACTGTAGAATTTACTTACATATGACTTTGGCTCTATTCCACGAAGTCCACAAAATTTAATGGCATGCGAGCAAGGCATATGATAATTTCTCCATTTTCCACAAGAACATTTCTTATCATTTGCAGTAACCTTATGGACATTTCCACCTTTACCATCATGAACAAAAGTAAGAATTTCAAATACTCCATCACCAGTGTTGTAAGTCATCATATATGTGTGCCCTTGAGCTCTTTGATAATAATCATTAAATTTTTTATCTATTGCAAGAGGTCACGGCATATTACTTTGAAGTAATGCGATTGCAAGGTTGTTTCTTTCGACAAAACGATCAACAAAGCTTTGCACGTCATTCAAACCATGGCAATCACATGAAGCCCCCGAGCTTTTTTCAATAAATCATTATATGACTCAGACACATTTGTCGCCATCTACGACCACCATCCTTATACATTGTCCATTTTTCAAAGGAAATTCATTTAATCATTCATATGCTGCAGGAGACAATATTTTGATTTGTTGCATCCGTTGCACAAACTTTTTCTTCCGGTGCTCTATAGAAGACAACCACATTAATTATATTTTTCGAGTTCACTATGTATAAATATTTTATTAAAATTTGCTTTTAAGTGTCGAACACAAAATCTATGGTATATGTAGGGTGGACTCAACCAATCATAAGATTGAATACATTGCTAGATTCCTAGATGACAGTCAGAAATAAGGTCAATTCTTTGTCGTTCACAAATAACATGTGTTCATAATAACTTGAGAAATCACGACCAAGACTCAAAACTCTCATGTGCAATTAAAGCATATGCAAGTGGGAAAATATTTTCATTCGCATCAATCCCAACCGCAATTAACAGTTCATATCATACAAACCATAAAGATGTGTGCCCTCGATGAAAATGACCGGCCTACAACTTTTAAAACCATCAATGCTCTGTTTAAAAGCCCAAAAAAGAAATTTAAAGAATTGCTCACCTTGCATTGTTGTAGAATGATGCTCTCACTCAATAATAGTGTCTGGATTGAATAATTGTAGTGCAACCATGTATTGAGGTAATGCCTTAAATGAACTTTCAAAATCACCATAAACCATTTGAAATGCTTTTCTCCGACCTTTTTGTGCTTTTCTATAACTAGGAGTATAGTGATGCTTTTCTTTGATGATTTCTCTGATCATCTTAATATTTATGTCTGAATTTTGCATAACATATGGTATCAATGAAGTGGCAATGATGTTACTATTCAAATTGAAATGATCCTCCTTATAATTATCTGTAAGACAAGTATGCGGTTCAATCATTTTTCCTGCCTTTCATATACCCCTTAAAATCTCTCTAAAGCGAATCATTCAATTACACCCTAACTCATGACGCTTGCAAATAACTCTCCAACTTTTACTCATGGGTTAATCACAAAGAATTTTTTTTTTATTGCAAGACTATATGCTCTTACGGCAGATTTCATTTACTTCTTATTCATAAATATCATACCTAGTTGCATATACAAATTATATTAATCAATAGAAAATAAATAAATAACTATAAAATATTTAATTTGCAACAATCGATCCTGACTGGATATATTTAGGATTGTTTGAATTCCAAAGTGTCGTTCGGATAAAATTATCATCTCTTGTATAGATAAAATCTTCTGCACTTTCTTCAGTGTGATCTAAATATGAAATCACTGTAGAATGATGATTAACACTTTGATCTTCAACGGGTGCATTAGGTGCATAATCCACATCATCATCATCATCATCCTCATACATTTCATCATTGTCTATTAATTCATGCTCCAAAGGTTCATCACTATGCAACTCACCAATTCGTTCATCACCCTTAATAATATTATTCACAATTTGTATACAATAATTCACTGCATCTTGAAGTTGGTCACACCTATAAAATATAATAATATAAATATATTACATATTAAAAAAATTTAATTTTAATAAATAAGGAAACATTACAATTTTTACCTATCAGATGGCTTCGGTAGAAAAGAATTCAAGAGCATGGAAGTATGACTAGACTCTCTCATATTATAATCTGGCACACTCCAATTCAAATAATGATCATGAATATATAAAATAATTTTTATTTATGAAATCGCTGCGTTTTAAGCGATATTTTTTTAAAAAAAAAAAGTTAGAAGTAAATTTCGCTGCCCTGACAGTGATTTTCTTTTTTTTTAAAAAAAATCTTTAGGCAGTGATTTAAAAAATTAGATGTTGACTAGCTGAAAGAAATTTCAAAAAAAAAATTCCACCAAAATCACTGCATTGGCAGCGATTTAAAAAAATAAATTTACAATTAGATGTTGACTAGTTGATAGAATTTTTTTTTTTAAAAAAATCCACTAAAAGGCAGCGATTTCTAAAAAAAAATCCACAAAATATATGATAACGCTACAACAATAGCTATTTAAAAAAAACATTAACAAAAATCGCTGTCAAGGTAGCGATTTCAAAAAAAAAATCATTTTTATAAAAACGCTGCAATAGCAGCGATTTTAATTTAATTTTTTAGGAAAAAAATCACAAAAACGCAGCACGGGCAGCGATTTTTTGAAAAAAAAAAGTTGGACAAAATCGCTAATAGGGAAGCAATTTTGATCTGTTAACGACATCAAATCAAAATCGCTACGTCAGTAGCGATTTTGCCCATTTGGTTAGAAAAAAAATTGATGTGACCTTTTGGAATGTTTGTCAATTTTTGTTTGCCCTTTAGGCTCCGGAATCCATAATTCACCAACACATTTGTATTTTTCTTCCTTCTTCATTACTACTTTCATTTAAATACAACACATATACCATAACATATAATCTACAAAAGATTCGTGAGTGTTTTAATCGAGCTTCGATCAAGGTTTTGCGGTACTTATTTTCTTCATTTGAGGTATAACTTTGCCTTAAATCTTTAATTTATTTATGAAATTTGATGTAACTATATGATAAGTTTTCTTTTCTTTTTTATTTTATTCATAATTTAATTGAAATAAAGAATGAATCAAGTGTTATATTTTTTGTTTAATGAATGAAGGTAGCTTTAATCGATTATTATTTTCTCTTTATTTATTTTTATTTGTTAAGTTGTGACCTCTTAAAAATGAAAGGTCATGGCATTGTTCTTGTCTTCATTTAGATAATATTGATAAAGTAGGAATTATTAGGCTAAAAATAAGTAAAATAGTTATTGTTATTTTATTTTATCAATCAAAAAATGAGATTTATTTTTAACAATTCGGTATGATTTTGTTGTATGAGAACGTGTATGCTTAGTTTAGACATCAACTTTAAGAATAAAAAAAAAAAAAAGATATGAAAATGATCCAAAATTTTATTCTAGAAGTTTAATATTTTACTTTATTTTCTTTTTCTTTATAAGAAATAAATATTTTCTTTTAATGTTAAAACAAACATTTAGGCACATTAAAAAATATTTGTTTCAATTAAGAATGTAGTTACACATCTTTTTTTGAAATATTAAAATAAACTCAAGGATGCAGTGATGCACCTTGTCCAATAATATAATTAACTTTTATTGATTTAAAGTAGAGGCTTATAAAAAAAAGAGATAAGATTATTAAGTGTGATAAAAGAAGACAGTTATGTCTCTAAATTTCAAGACCAAGAATGCGGTTACGCATTTAGGTTGAGACCAAATAAAACTTCAACAATAAAAATTGCTAGTGAAACTGTGGCCTATAAACATATATAAAAAAAATCATAATTTAAGTATAAGTCAATAAAAGTGACCGTGCTAGAACCACGGGACTCGAGGGATGCCTAATAACTTTTTCTCGGTCAACAGAAATCTTTACCCAAATTTCTAGTTTGAAGACCATATTTAAGAGTTATTTCCTTTTGATTATGGATTAAACAAAAAGGTGACTTGAAACACCATAACTCAATTCCAAGTGACGATTCTGAAAAGTAAAATAATCCCTAAATCAATACCGTCACTTAAATTGGAAAAACCCTTCCGTCGGTCGTAAAATGGGTGTGACATCTCTAGCGACTCCGCTGGAGAATAACCAGAATTCAAATTTTGTTATATTGACTTTTATTTTATTTTAGTATTTCATTGAATATATTGTGTTTGATGGCCTAATGTGCTACATGCTGCTCATTTATTGATTTTATACTGTTGAATTGTATCAAATTGTTTTCTTTTGTACAACCATTATAATTCTCTGAACACAATCACACACGGTCACAGGAATACAACTATGCATCCTACTTTCTATTGAGATAAAGATGGAGTGTCTTGACACCCAGTGAATGATTTTTAGTCACACATGTTAGGCAGGGTTGTACCAGCAATAAAGTCGAAATAAAGTTGTTACCGATAAGTTGTCCCTCCTTGGCTCGAGTTGTCTACTCGGATAAGTCAGTCTAGATACCTATCTTCTTCATGGTTTGAACCTAGTATAACTAGAAGATAAATAGGGTTATCCCTTGACGACTCTTCTTGTTTGCATCATTTACATGTGACTTAGTGAGCCTCAAAACAAGAGTTGGATCCGTCCAGGACAAATATTCCTCTCTTAATTGATCTCTTAGATCATTTTATGTGTTATATGAAAGTGTATTTATTTAGAAAGTATCTATAAGTTGACCTATTTTAGAGTGATTAGTGTAAAGAATAGAAAAAAATTATCTTTTGATTTTAAAAAATAAAAAGAAGGAGAAAATACGAATATATTTCCTCTTTTTGAAGTTATTATACATTTTATTAAAAATAAAATAACAAATTTTGCACTACTTAATGAAAAGAATAATAATATTTTATTTAGATTCTTTTTTTTAAGTTTATAAAAAAAAAAATATTTTACTTTCATAATACTTCAAAAAATTGCATTTGTCAAAAATAAATAAATTAATATTTCAAAGTTTTTATTAATGTCCGATCTGAACGAACTACGCACACCTGATTCTCAACTCGATGAGATACGTATGCAACCCTACTTGGGTTCGGTGATCCTTATTAACAAAAAAAAATTAAAAAGAGAAGTATTTTCTTATTAGAAATATGTTGTGTTCATAATCTTTCTGAATTACGTTTGACCTGATTCTTGCTTTGATAAGATACGTAGGCAATCTTATTTTGAGGTTCGGTCCAAGCAAAGAAAAAATCTAAAACGTACTCGTCATAAAAATTGGGGCAAAAAAAATGGGATTTTTTTATTTATTTATTTAGATTATTTTTTTTGTTTTTACTATGTTGGTACCAACATACTTAGGAGTGTGCATAAAGAAAAATAATAAAGTGTTAAATTATTTGTCAGGTCAGACCAACTTTGTTGTGACCTATAAACTTCTTTTGGTATTTCTTGATATATTTATGTAATGCTTGAGAAACTGTTTTGCTTAAAGTTAAGGCTATAACAAATTCGAACTCATGTTTTATATGCATTGTGTGGTGAGCTTTGTATATAAAATTCAAAGGCATGAGTTTGTTGATCTAGAACTTGGCTCGAATGTAGGTTAAGGCGAAATGTTGGACAACATTTAACTTGAGAAAATATTATAGGCTTTCTTTGATCCAATTGTGTCTTTCAAGCCTACCAAATGACATGTTATTCCATTTGAGCATAAAGCCTTTTTAATTGAATAACCACATCTTAGCCTATATCCTTTTGAGTGCATAAATGCATTATTCCTTAATCTCACCTTCTTGAGTGCACTATCAATTATCTACACAGTGTCAAAGATCAAAGTTGGGTAACAAAGTGAAAATGTTAAATATGTGAAGATCCAAAAAAAATGACAAAGAAAAACTAGAACGAAAAATGAAAAATAAAAACCTTCAACGAAAACGAGAGAAAAATGAGAAAAAAAATGAGGAGAAGCTTTCAAAAAACAAAGATCAAATGCGAAAATGAAGAAATATTGAAAGCATTGTGTAAATTTTTAGGAGGAAATAACCACTTTATCCCAAATGAATATCCTACCTTTCCCAAAGCCTACATTACAAGCCAATGACAAGTCCTATTTGATCTTATTTTTTGTGTTCTCTCATTAGTGGATACCTACATAATGGCCAAGCATATAGTATATCAATCTCATGCATTGAACATCTTTCTGAGTGTGAGTACCTTCTAAAATGTCTTAAGATCAGAATATTTTTATTATGTGAAGTAGCACTTCATTTGTTGTGAAGGAACGTGAAGCATGAGGATATGAATAATTATAATCCCTTAATTTATGCAAGATGAACTGATCTTGTAAATACTTAAATATGTTTGAGATACCATTTGAAACTATATGGATTACTCAGAGTTGACTCAGATTTGTTTGAAAGTAGTTGAAAGTGATTCATTTGCATTATACTAATTGTTGGTACCAAATAAAGTCAAAACATTGTCAGGCATGAACAAATTCATTTCTCAAATGAGGTCTTTTATAGGGAAAAAGAAGAAGTAATTTTTTGATTTATTATGAACTACGTTTGACCTGATCTTGCTATACAAGATACGTAGGCAGTCTTACAATAGGGTTCGGTCTCACAGAATAAAATATTATATTCTTGAAGGAATGAAATTGGATCATTTTTAAAAAAAAATTACAAAATCAAAAAATAATAAATTAAAAAGAGTTTCAAAGTTCCCCAATTTAAAAACTGGACATGTTTTTATTTGTAAAAAAAATCACTCTTATTACTAGGGAACAAAAACCTAGAGGCATTTTAGGGAACAAACACCCTATCATCTATCATTTTTAGAGAACAAGCGTCCAAATTGCATCTATGTCATGCATTTTTCTTTGGTATAAGCATTTCTCATTTATGCTAATAGATTAAGTAATATTTTTCTGGGGAAAACTGGGGCAAAAAAAATGTTGTGGTGATTTTATTTGATGATTCTGTTAAGCGAGATCTTCGTAAATCGTAAGTAATGAAATTTAGATTAGCAGGATCCTCCTACATAATGGGATTAGCAGGACCCTCCTACATAATGAGATTAGCAGGACCCTCCTACATAATGAGATTAGCAGGACCCTCATACATAATGAGATTTAGTTTAGCAGGACCCTCCTACATAATGGGAGTAGCAGGACCCTCCTGGATAATGGGAGTAGCAGGACCCTCCTGGATAATGGGATTAGCAGGACCCTCCTGGATAATGGGACTAGCAGGTCCCTCCTGGATAATGGGACTAGCAGGACCCTCCTGGATAATGGGACTAACAGGACCCTCTTGGATAATGGGATTAGCGGGATCCTCCTGGATAATAGGATTAGCAGGACCCTCCTGGATAATGGGATTAGCAGGACCCTCATGGATAATGGGATTAGCAGGACCCTCCTGGATAATGGAATTAGCAGGACCCTCCTGGATAATGGGATTAGCAGGACCCTCCTGGATAATGGGATTAGCAGGACCCTCCTGGATAATGGGATTAGCAGGATCCTCCTGGATAATGGGATTAGCAGGACCCTCCTGGATAATGGGACTAGCAGAACCCTCATGAATAATGGGATTAGCCGGACCCTCCTGAATAATGGGACATAGTATGGCAAGTACCCTCCTAAATAATGGGACGTAGTGTAGCAGGACCCTCCAAAATAATGAGATTAGTAGGACCCTCCTACTTAATGTGATTTGGTTACTTTCTCCTAGGATAAACACTTCCTAGTCTGAGATCGTTAATTTTTTTTTCCTCCTAGGATAAGCACTTCCTAGTCTGAGTTTATTGTTTTTTCACATTTGATAATAACTCACAAAACAATATCAGTGAAAACTGGGACAACAATTTTATTTATTTCTTTTGTTTGTGATGGTTTTCAGGTTTCTAATAGCGAAACATGGGTTTGAAATTCAACTCTTTTCAGAATGATCAATCTCATGATAGCCAGAATCAGCTTCTTCAATGCATGTAGCAACCTGACTTCCCGACATCTATTTATATTTAGCTTCTAATTGAGAAAATATGCAGTCATTCAAGAGCATTTTCAAATTGTCATTGTAAAGAGTACCAAAAAATCACTCTAAGTGGCAAGTTAAGTCCATTCAAGATCAAAATACTCAACAAAATCAAGGTGATATCTGAAAGTCAAGAATCAAGTGAAGACTCAAGAAAAACTGTATAGATAGGAACTTGTACTTTTGTTTTCCTTTGGATTATTAGCTTTTATTTATTTATTTTTTATGTAAGGATAAAAGCCGCGAACTGGAGCCTCGAGGGGACCTAACTTAACTTCCAACTCATCGCCTCATCTCCTTGAACTACACGTGACATGATTCCCTTACAACCCAAGATATGTTGACTGTCCAAAACAAGGACTCGGTCGCATTTTTTTTCCTTTCAAATAAGAGTCCGGTCAAAACTTGTCGCATTGTCTACTTCTTCGTCTGAAAAGTCTTCGTGTTTCCAGTCAAAGAGGGACAAACTGTAGACACGTAATTTTTGAGCGAACATAAGGTTTTACACCATTTTTATTCCTTAAATATTTTTTCTAGGTCTATATTAAATATTTTATTTCTCATAGTACTTTAGTAAATTTATTTTAAAATATTTGAAAACTACAAAAAAAAAAATTAATTTCTTTTAATTTAAATTTTAATAAACTAGCTATTATTTTCTTAATTATATTATTAGACTAGCTATTTGACTTTTCTTATATTTTATAAGTTCAAAATAATTAGTTAATATTTTTATTTTTTATTATTATTATTAGCTTTATTATAATTTATATATATATTTAATTTATAAAAAATATATATAAAAATAAACTTAACTCTCCACTCCCCACACCCACTACCCACTACCCACCTGCACTCCCCAGTTCCCTCTATTTCCCCTAAACAATCTGCACACACACACCACCACTACAATACAAAATAAAAATCAATACACACACGTACAGCCCCTCCCTTACACCTATATACATACTACTACTATATCAACATACACAACACACCCACACGAGAAACAATCAGCAAACAAGAAAAAGAAGAAAAAAACCACAACTAACATACATACAGACACACAAAAAAAGCATACAGCAAAAGGAAAAAAATCCAAACAACAACACTACACACTTCCCAGAAAACACACGAGACAGAAAAAAGAAATCAACAAAGAAAACCAACACACACACAAAACGGATAAAAAAGAAGAGAAAAAAAGTCACTCTATTTTTATATTATTTTTTCTTCCATAATTCATCAACATATTTGTATTTTTCTTCCTTCTTCATTACTACTGTCATATAAATACAACACATATACCATTACATACAATCTACAAAAGATTCGTGAGTATTTTAATCGAGCTTCGATCAAAATTTTGCGGTACTTATTTTCTTCATTTGAGGTATAATTTTGCCTTAAATCTTTAATTTATTTATGGAATTTGATGTAACTATAAGATAAGTTTCTTTTATTTTTTATTTTATTCATAATTTGATTGAAATGTAGAATGAATCAAGTGTTATATTTTTTGTTTAATAAATGAATGTAGCTTTAATCGATGATTATTTTCTCTTTATTTATTTTTATTTATTAAGTTGTGACCTCTTAAAAATGAAAGGTCATGGCATTGTTCTTGTCTTCATTTAGATAATATTGATAAAGTAGGAATTGTTAGGCTAAAAATAAGTAAAAAAGTTATTGTTGTTTTATTTTATCAATCAAAAAATGAGATTTATTTTTAACAATTCGGTATAGTTTTGTTGTATGAGAACGTGTATGCTTAGTATTGACATCAACTTTAAGAATAAAAATATATATATATATATATGAAAATGATCCAAAATTTTATTCTAGAATTGAAGTTTAGTATTTTACTTTATTTTCTTTTTCTTTATAAGAAATAAATATTTTCTTTTAATGTTAAAACAAACATTTAGGCACATTAAAAAATATTTGTTTCAATTAATAATGTGGTTACACATCTTTTTTTGAAACATTAAAATAAACTCAAGGGTGCGGTGATGCACCTTGTCCAATAATATAATCAACTTTCATTGATTTAAAGTAGAGACTTATAAAAAAAAAGGGATAAGATTATTAAGTGTGATAAAAAAAATAGTTATGTCTCTAAATGTCAAGACCAAGAATGTTGTTAGGCATCTAGGTTGAGACCAAATAAAACTTCAACAATAAAAATTGCGAGTGAATTGTGGCCTATAAACATATATCCAAAAAATAATCATAATTTAAGTATAAGTCAATAAAAGCGACCGTGCTAGAACCACGGGACTCGAGGGATACCTAATACCTTCCCCTCGGTCAACAGAATTCCTTACCCGAATTTCTAGTTCGCAGACCATATTAAAGAGTCATTTCCTTTTGATTAGGGATTAAACAAAAAGGTGAGTTGGAACACCATAACTCAATTTCAAGTGGCGACTCTGAAAAGTAAAATGATCTCTAAATCAATACCGTCACTTAAATTGGAAAAACCCTTCCGCCGGTCGAAAAAGGGATGTGACAGAGATGAAGAATTTTTTTTGTTGACTACATTGTGAGCTTGCCTATATTGGAGAATGGTAGTGCTTTCATGGGGCTAGGAGTTTATGACTTAAATTGTGAGTTTGTCTAATGAAAGTTTGGTAGAGAAGGATCGAACTACCACTGTGTTTGTTCACTAAATTAATGAAGGCTTGAAGATTCAAAGTTGAGATTCAGGTTTGTGAAATTGAAATCATTCTCGGTTGGATGTTGTTACAAAAGTTTGTGGAGCTTTATCTTAAGTTTGGTGACGGTTTGGATTAAATTTCGAGTAGAACTTCGATGTTGAAGAACAACATTATCATGTACGTCAAGTGTGTATTACTTGTATATAGAGGTGTCAAATTGGGGGAGGGGGGTGAATTGGATTTGAGAATGTCAAAATGAGTTGAGTTAATAAATGGACGGGTCATTGAGCCATTTAAATGATACTTGGATTGAAGTGGGGGGGGGGGGTGAATTGGATTTGAGAATGTCAAAAATGAGTTGAGTTAATATGTGTGGACGGGTCATTGAGCCATTTAAATGATACTTGGATTGAAGTAGATTGAATTGATATGAGTTAAAATCGTATCATACTCGTCTAATTCTTACAAAGTTTTAAATCCAAAGTTTGATTTTTCATAATTTGTTTGAGTACCTCACAAAAAAATTCTTATATTATGTAAAACACATCAAATAAAAATTTCTTATATTATGGATATGTAAAACATATCAAATTTCAGTAACACCATTAAATAATCAATAAGATAATCATGGCATCTACATAGTTGTTATTGTTTTGTCCATAAAGTTCAGCATATCTTATGAGCATGTTTCCCTATGATCTCTAAGAATTCCACCACCTCTTGCTCTGTAAATACTCCTTTGGAGCACCCATTAACATTTAGCTTTAGAAGATTGGGGTTTGATTGGAGCCAATTCACCATTTTAATATATAAATAGTTTGGGCCTACAATTCTCAATAGATAGACAAGGATGTGACCAACTTTTGTTAGTGTTCCAATTAGTAGTGAAAAAATTATTAAGTCTTAAGAAGTCATTAAGTCGGTTAGTTAGTTCATTAATTGAATAGTCAGTTAGTTAGTTATTAAAATATGTTGTAACTAACTACACTGTAGAAATCCAGCTAAGGCATCATGTATAAATAGACATTCAATTGTCATTGTTAGATAGACGAAATACAATTCTCTTTTCTCCTTCATTCAAAATGCTCTCAATTCAACTGTTCATCATCTGTGATTGATGAAAGTTAACATGGTATCAGAGCGTTGATCATAAGGGATTGATCTGCATAGAAGAGAAGAACCCAGAGGTGTTGAGAAGTTGTAGAAGAAGCTCCTGAAACAAGCATCAATGGGGCCTAATGAAGTTACAAATATAAGTACAGCAATCTGAACGAATGAGATTACAACTCTAAATCACAATCACCCACTTTATCTCCAGGTTTCAGATGCGCCTGGAGTAGTTCTGGTTCCAATCAAATTAACAGGGCCAGAAAATTACGCTTTATGGAGCCGATCGATGAAATTGGCTCTTAGAGGAA
>JAJOOO010011043.1:0-24758 GCA_029582685.1 Solanum piurae
AGCATGCATCATCTCATTAAGCATATAAGTCAACATTCTTACTAGCATCACCATAAGCACCTTCCTTTCATTAGACATTAAACCAACATTCTCATTAGCTTCATTAAGATCACATTCATTTCACTTAACATTATAAAGCAACACACCATGACTACTCTTAACGCCTACTTGTGCAATGTGTGGATGGCATCCCATTCTACCATCCACACTAAGTAGTGCATTCTTGAGAAGCCATAGTTCATTAACATTGTTTGTTGGGGTAAGCCTTAACCGACATACACCATGTGAGCAATTCATGGAATCCTGGTGTCACCCTCACCGGATAAGGGATTCCTACTTGCCTAAGGTAGGACCATTAATTTTTAGCTTATGTGGATCAACTAGCTAATATCTTATGTCGGCACATAATTATGGGATAGGGATATTGCTACTAGATACCCCACCTCTACTCACGATTGAGCATCCATCTCAAGAAATTGTTACCAGATACCCCGCCTCAACTCACGGTTGAGCATCATCTCTATCCATATCCACTCAGTGCTTAGCATTATTCCCTACGGAGTACCTATAATTCATTACTTTAGTTCATTATTATGGGATAAGAGATTGTTACTAGATATTCCGCCTCAACTCACGGTTGAGTATCCATCTCAAGCCCAATATTCATTCTTTGGATAGCTCATAGATTCAAAGATGAGAATAGCCTTTCAACTAAGAATCCCCATATTGTGAGAAATTCCTTTCACAACATGTCATTATCATTCATTAGTGTACAATTGAGAATAGCCTTTCAATCAACACATCATCATTAACATAATCTTAGAAACAACATTCATTCCTCATTCATGAGTGTGTGTGTGTGAGAATAACCTTCCACTTATATCATCATCATTTATAGGTGTTAAATTGACAAATAGTCTTTCAATATTAACACAATTTCATTCTAAACATGATCATAACACTTTCATAGAGATCACACACATATACTTCACATCATAATCATACATAACCCTTCATGAAATTGCCCTTCAAGGCTATGAATAAATCTCAACCCAAACATCTAGAATACTACATTATATGAGGGAATTAACATGATTCAAATACTAATTCAATATAAACATAAACAATTCAACGTACATTCATGATCAATCAATTCCCAATCACAATTCACAACTTAGGATTTTAGGGAAAAACATGGGTTCATAAGGGAAATCATCTTAATTCACCATTAATTCCATAATTCCATCATAAATCATCATATATGAACCTTTGAAAACATTTTTGAATTGAACACATGCATAGATTGAAAACTAGGGTGTTTGGGGAACTTTGGAAACGTGAAATCATCTTTGATAGGGATCCTTGAATGAAACTTAGACAAGGATGAATACTACCATACCCTTTAGGTAAGAAATCCACAAAACTCGAGTGATAATGGTGAGATCTTGAGTTTTAAGGCTTGAATCCTTCACCTCCAATGGTGGTTTCTAGAGAGAATATTTGGAGAGGAGAGGTTGGTTCTAATTTGTGATTTGAAAGAATGAATTTAAAAAGGAGTTTAATACCTTTAAAAGCCTTAAAATACATTAATAAATCAATTATAACCATCCCCAACCCCTAACCAACTAATTAGCAATTTACCATAATGACCCTCACTTAGGCCGAACCAAGACAGCAAACCAGTCATAACCTACGAACCCCCACACACGGACCGTGGGTGGGTCCACTTGCCATATTGGCTTCTCGTGGTTTGGTTTTGTGGCTTGACTTCTGTGACCTTGACCCACGGAGGCCATCCATGGGGAGTGGATGGACCTATGGGGCGTAGGTCCCATCCGTGAGTCATAATAATTTTGACAGCTTTTTGGTTTCTTGGGGTCTTGGGGATTAGGCTTTAGGGTCCTCCTCAAGGACCCCTTGGGTGGTCCTTGGGGAGTCGTACCTTGATTTTTAACCACTAAACCCCTCAACTTAAGCTCGGAAATACATTCTACCATATGCAACCCCATTATAAACTCAATACACAAATGTTAGGCTTTAGTTTCACTTACTAGTTTTCCGGGTCGTTGCATCCAACCTTGGTTTCCACCCGGTCTAGGGTAGTTAGTACGATAACCTCCACCTTGGTTGGCCAGGAATTTTACTTCCTCATTGTACATTGCTTCAAAGTTGGCCTCATCGGGGTTTACAGAACCGACACCCACATCATAGACACTCCTAGCACAAGAACCCATGACATTTTTGGCTAAAATGTCAAGTTGGGTCATCATCTTTGTCATATTTTGGTCCCTCTCGTGATCTTTCTCAAGCTGCACCTTTGTCAATTTAAAAGTGAAAGGGGAAACTTGATCCTCGCGGGTGTACCATGCCCGGTTAATCTTGGTCATGCCATCCAAGAGTTGGGCTACTATTACATAAGGTTGTTACATTAAACCTCCCGGAGAAAGTTGATCAACCACTCCTTTTTTCACCAAATCAAGGCCTCTGTAAAAGTACTACATCAGGACATTATCGGGCTATCCATGAGTTGGGCATTGCAGCACCATCTTCTTAAACCTTAGCCAAGTCTCATGGATTGGCTCACCCTCTAAACGCTTGAAGCTTTGGATGTTGTCCCAAAGATTCATCATCTTCGAAGGGGGAAAGAATCACACATGAAATGTAGTAATAAGCTCATCCAACGAAGTGATAGAATCTCTTGGTAACTCAACCAACCACTTACATGCTTCTCCCATTAGAGAAAATGGGAACAACCTCAGCCGAACCGATTCTTGAGATATGTTCTTAAAGAAGAACAGTCCACAAACATCAAAAAAGTTCCTTACATGCTCATGGGGATCCTCATGATCCAGCCCACCAAACAAACCTTTTAATTGTAAGAGCTGCAACATGGTGCTTGTAATGTGAAACATCGTGTTTCCCTCAACCAGAGGTAAATGAATGGCACCAACTCCACCCACTAGATTTGGGTCATTGATATCATTGAGATTCCCGATGTCATCTTGGCCACCCACTTGGCTGCTATTGCTTCCGTTGACACTCATTTCTTCTATTTTACACAAGCAACACAAAACAAAAACTAAAAGTAAGTAGATTGAACTATGACTAAGAAGAATACAATTCAACTTCACAAAAATAATGTCAAACAACGTCACTTCCCGGCAGCGGCACCATTTTGATTTAATGTTTCAAGCACACCTCATCCAATTCTAGGTGTTCAACGATCTTAAATCAGTATAAAACCAAACTAAATAAGTTGGGGTTGAATCCCACAGGGAGTGGTACATGTTTCAAATTCAATTGGGAAGTATAAATGTGGTCAAATAAGGCATAGGAATAAAAATTATTCAATAAAGACATTATTCAAATCAAGGGATGACACAAATGTCAAATGGGGGTTTTGGTTTTGATTAACAACTACATACACTGACAAATAATACGAATTAACAATATAGAGATGGATTCATGGGATGTGATCGATTATAGGCAAGTATAGACATATGGGTAATTTCAACTATTAATAAATAGCTAGATATTAGTGAGTAGACTCGACTATAAGGGAGGTAATTTTCTCTCGAACAATTACCCCAAATCAAGTGATTTCTCTCGAGCATCAACAAGCATGCAAATTAAGATCAGTCCACACCTTAATCCATTCACTCTTTCGAGCTAATTGTGTGGGATTTAGTTTAGAATTTACTCTCTCGAGCTAAACCCAGATCAACCCAATACCAACAAACCATCAATCAAAAACCTTAGTTCTAAAACCTCTCTCTCGAGCAAGCCATGAACACAAACATAGAACTGCATTTGCAACTACAATTCTTAATTTAAACCATAATTAATGATTGAACTCACTTTTAAATAGTATTTAAACTAACAATTAGCAAAATCCATAAGCTAAATCAGCCCATAATCATATAATCAAACCCCAAGAATTAGGGTTTTAGCTAGACATTATAAAAAGGTAAAAACAATTACCAAATTGATTATCCATCAACTAGGTAAAAGTGATTTCATCTTTACAATGTTTCAATTTGATGAATCTCAAAAATCCACTTCCAATTTCTCAAAAATTAATTTCTTCAATCCCTCAAAGCTAAGGAAAAACTAGAGAAACTATCTCAAGATGCTCAAAACTTAATAATAATGTCTTCGATGTAAAAAAAGATATCAAACTAAATGTTCAAAAATGTATTTATAGTCACCAAAAATGTGCTACGAAACCCCATTCGGCGAAGTAAGTCAGGCCCACTGAGTGGTTTGGCGAGCTGCCTTTTGGTCTTTTCCATCGGTCTTTCGCCTTGGCATTCACCATTCTCAAGGTCTGTAACTTTCGGCAACCTATCTTGGCATCGTGGATTCACTCGGCAAGCCACCGACTGCACCTTTTCATCACCGACTTGGTTCCTTCCTTCAGATCTTGGCATAGTGGAACTTTAGGCGGGCTGATGAGCCACTCGGTGACAAGTCGAGTACTCTTGGCGATCCTCAGGCTCGCCCATCTTCATTTCTCGGCCTGTTTTGTTCCTTTTTTCCTGTTAGTGCCCTTTCTTTGTTTCTCAATTCGTATTCCTGAAAATCAAGGATTTAACATCAATTATTGGCACAAATTAAGTATTTGAGGACACTAAATCTATATAAACAAAGCCATAAATGAGTCCAGATCTTATAATCATCAAAATACTCATATGATGATTACCAAATAATATTTGACAACAAAATTACCAATTTCATTCGAGTTCAACCACAAATGGAGTTTGGGGTTTGGAAAACCAACATTTATGCTTCAAAGATAGTTGAAATGCTACGCGGCAATGAATTCCACAATCCCGAGCAAACATCCCAAGTGAAATGAGAGTAAAAATGCAAAAAAATTTAAGAACTAATGTAGGGTGAGAGGATACGGGAGTTGAAAAGTTAAAAAAGTGAAAGGATTTTGAAATTTTAAACTGTTTGGCCTTTAAACCTTTCAGTTCGCACTCCATTCAGCGGAGTAAGTCGAGCCCGCCGAACCACTCGGCGATGCGCCGAGTGGTATTTTGTATCGCCTAGTTTTACATAACTCCAAGCAATTTTGGGGTTCAAACGGTGGAAAAAGTCAGGCTCACCGACCTGTTCGGCGAGTCGATGACTAAACTTTTACCGCGCCGAGGTTTAGAGAGTTCCCCATCAAGCTGATAGTTCCAACGGCGGTCCAAGTGAGATCGCCGACCGCTTTGGCGATTCACAGACTGGACTTCTGGATCGCCTAATTGCCCATTTTCCAACACTTTTCACTTTTCAACCTAAATAATAAACACTCGTTATTCAAAAACAAAATTTAAAACATTTAAGACTTGGGTTGCCTCTCAAGAAGCGCCTTATTTAACGTCGTAGCACGATGGTAATACCAATTCAAGCTTCATATTTAGGGTTCCCCATTGTGTCACTAGGTAACCCCCATTTTTGGTGTGGATTCAATTGAGTCGAGATTCGATCCATTTGTGTCTCCAATTGATTGATTGACATTGAATGGGACGTGATCGTCTGATTAAGTGTAGAGACATCTTCTTTCATTTCTTTTAAAACTTTCTCCGACCCTTCTACCTTATTAAGAATGCATGCAAGTATGTCTTCCATACGAAAGTTCTTTGGGTCAGCTCTTTGCTCTTTAGACTTTCGGAATTCATGAGGTGGGACGTATCTATCTTTGTCACCATCCCTTTCCTTCCAAGTAGCAATACGATCATGCCATTCTCTATCATGATCTCTCCATCCATCATCTTTATTCCAACTCGAATTTCCACCCGGCCTTGGGTAGTTGGAACAAAAAACTCCTCTATTATACAAAACTTTGAATTTTGCTTCATTAGGATTGACTCCAACAACACCCACATCATTTACACTCTTCCTCCCACTAACCATCACATTTTTCCCCAAGATATCTAGTTGGGTCATCATTTTGGCCATGTTTTGGTCTCTCTCTTGATCCTTCTCGATATGTTCTTTTGTCATCCTAAAAGTGAGAGGAGAGACTTGGTCTTCATGAGTGTACCATGCTCTATTTATCTTGGTCATGCCATCAAGGATTTGAGATGCTATTTCATAGGGTTGTTGCATTATACCTCCGGGAACAATTTGATCAACAACTCCTTCATTCACCGAGTCAAGACTCCTATAGAAGTATTGTTGCAACATATGGTTTGGCAATTTGTGGGTCGGACATTGAAGTACCAACTTCTGAAACCTCAGCAACGTCTCATGGATTGGTTCACCTTTCATGCGTTTGAAACCTTGGATTTTATCTCTGAGCATCATCATCTTTGACGGGGGAAAGAATCTCACTTTTAATGTTGTGGTAGGTTCATCCAAAAAGGTGATGGAGTCCTTCGGTAACTCAGCTAACCATTTGGTAGCTTCACCCATTAAAGAGAATGGAAACAACCTGAGACGGACTGATTCTTGTGATACGTTCTTGAATCAGAGCGGACCACAAACATCCATAAAGTTACAAATATGCTCATGGGGTCTCCGAGGGCCATCCCTCCATATAAACCTTTCATTTGGAGGAGTTTTAGCATCGTGCTAGTAACAAGGAAGACAACATTACCCTGT
Source organism: Solanum piurae (assembly GCA_029582685.1). NCBI lineage: Eukaryota > Viridiplantae > Streptophyta > Magnoliopsida > Solanales > Solanaceae > Solanum > Solanum piurae. Next base: position 6,598 of record JAJOOO010011043.1, read on the forward strand.
ACTGGAGTTAGATGTATTACACCAACACCACCCAATAAAATTGGGTCATTCACAATATTCATATTTCCAATATCGTCTTGGTGGCCCACTTGGCTACCATTATTCCCGTTTACGCTCATATCTTCCTCTATTCAAAACAAGCAACACAAACACAAACCAAAGTAAGTTGATTCAACTATAACACAAAAACATCACAATTCAAATTCAATAATAGAATTCTAATCAACACCACTCCCCGGCAGCGGCACCATTTTGATTAATGGTTCAAGTGCACCTTATCCAATTTTCTAGGTGTAAACGATCGTTAACTAGTATAAACCCCAATGAAGAGGTGAAGTTGAACCCACAGGGAGCGGTACGTGTCTTAATTTTAGTTATGAAGCTATAAAGTGGTCTATTCGGTTATAGGAATAGCATTTATCGAAAAGAGATGTAAACAAGTCTAAGGGGATGACAACGAATGTCACATGGGGGGTTTGGATTTTCAATTATCAGCTACAACACACTCAAACACGAAGGAAATAACAATATAGAGAGGAGCTCTCAGTATGTGATCAATTATAGGAAGATTTCACTATATGGGTAATTTAAATTACTTATAAATAGCTAAATTTCAGTGGGTAGGCTAAACTATAAGTGAGATAGTTTTCTCTCAAACAACTATTACAATTCGAGTGATTTCTTTTGAACATCAACAAGCATAGCAAATAAGAACAACTCACACCTTAATTCATCTACTCTCTCGAGCTAGATAGGTAGAATTGAGATTAGGATTTAGTCTTTCGAGCTAAACCCATATCAACCCAATAACTACAATCATCAATTGAAAGCTTTGATTCTAAAACCTCCTTTTCAAGTAAACCCAGAATTCTAAGTTCGAATTGCATTTGAAACTACAATTCTTAGTTTAAAACATAGCTATACATTAAACCCACTTCAATTAAGCATTTAAATCAGTAATTAACAATATCCATCAGCTAATTCATCCCATAATCACATGATCACACCCCAAGAATTGGGGTTTTAGCTACACATCATAAAATTGAGAAACAATTACCAAATACATTAGTCATGAACTGGGTAAAGGTTTCCAAGTTTTACAATGGTCTAAATTGAAGAAATTCAGAAACCAACTTGCAAATCCTCAAAATTAAGTTAAGAAATCCTCAAAGTCTCTAATAAGAACTCAAAAACTAAGAAAAAACTCTAACTCTAAACTTGGGGATCAAAACTCTCTGGGAACAGGGAGGAACTCCTCAAATTTCATTTAAAATTCCAATTTATAGTTGCCCAAAATTTGGCCTAAAAGACCATTGGGTGGAATAAGTGAGGCCTTGCCGAACAGGTCGGCCATCCACCATTTGCTCCATTCCATCGCCATTTTTCATTGGTCATTTGTCTTCAGGGTTCTGTGACATTAGGCGATCAGAGTTTCCATCGTGGAGTCATTCGTCGATCCACCGATTGCCCATTCTTGTTGCCAAGTTGGTTCTTCACAAGGGCTGACATGCTGGAACTTTAGGCAAGCTAAAGGGCCATTGGCAGTTCGCTGAGTGATCATGGCGATAAGCAGGATTGCTTTTCTTCACTTCTTCAGCTCTTTAGTTCCTATTTGTCCGGTCATGTCCTTGACTTGCTCCTCAGACTTCAAAGCTGCAACTTAACACTTTAACATCAGTTTAGAGCCTAGATAAGGCATTTGAGGACACTTATACTATCAAAACAAAGCCCTAAATGAGTAGAAATCTCATACTCATCAGTACCATGTTAAGAAAACAAACCATAGGTTTAACTAAACACTCAAAAATTAGCTTATCAAGTGAAAATTAAACAAAATATTATAGGGAGATCAACTAATGTGCAATACTTTAACAAAACTAAAATAAAATTACACAATTTCAATTAGTTTATGTCTAGACTGAAATGTTTGCAATCTTAGTTTAGCCCTAAAAATTAGTTAAAATTTTATAATCTATATACCAGTTTTGTGGAAACTCCCTTGCCAAATTATGTTATTATTTTCCAAACTATATACTTATAGATTCAAGGGTTGACAATTTAAATGATCTAAGAAATGATTTGTTATCTGAACTAGCTTGCTATTAAGGCATAGTTGTTTTACTTACACACATTCGATAAACCCGTTGAGAGACTATCACCATTGAGAATTAATAATAATTACTTAAACTGAAAATGACTTTTTAAATAAAATCTTGTGGTTGTTGAGTTAAACAAAATTTTAATTTACCTTTTTTAATAAGAAGCCACTTGTCCCTGCCAAAATTTTACTGTCCTGTCTAAGTTTCACTTGGCGTTCCTCACAGAAAGAAAAAAAGTAGGCCAATACTTACATTTAAAATAAGGTGTTATGCATGACTTTATATTTAAACAATAAATGGTATTTTGATCTTCATCAGATCTGTAGTGGTTATTTATAAAGTGGTCTTTCCATGTAAAATTTATTTTTTAGTGGCTTTATCAAAATGATAGTTTGGTTCCTCATTTTCACTATAATGCTACTACACATGCGTTCAACAATGCATTCATCTTTCTCAATATTCATAAATCCCCTTTGACATGTGCATATACATAAAAAAAAATTCCAACTCTAACTACCATATTGATCTCAAGGAGGAGGATTTCATCTGATGAAGACAACCAGTTGATGAGTCCGAGATTTGGACTCATTTAGGGGTTTATTTACAATGATTTAGTGTCCTCAAATGCTTATTTTGTGCAATTAACTGATGTAATATCCTTGATTTCTAGGTATATGGATTTAGGAACAAAGCAAGGAAACTAATTTGTAAAAAGGAACAAAGTGAGCTAAAAGAATGAAGAAAAGTGAGTCTGGTGATCGCTAAGTCCATTTGGCGAGTCGTTGAATGGCCACTTGACCGCCTAAAGTTTTAGTGTGCCAAACCCTGAAAGAAAGAACCAAGTTGGTGAGAGAAAGGAGCAGTCGGCGGATCGCTGAGTGGTTCCGCGATGCAGTGTTGGATCGCCCAAAGTTGCAGACCTTAAAGATGCTGAAGGCCAAGGCAGAAGGGTGATAGAAGTGACCAAATGGCGGATCGCAGAGTGGACTGGTGAGCCCGACTTACTTCACTGAGTGGTCCTTCGTAGCATATTTTTGGCGACTATAAATACATTTTTGAACATTTAGTTTAGGATCTAGTATCATCATATTATCAATTATTCATTCTGAATAGTAACTGGGATTACTCTGAGTATTGAGATAAGTTTTTCTAGTTCTTCCTAAGTTTTGGAGAATTGTAGTTTTTCATTTTTGAGAAATTGGAAGTGGGTCTTTGAGATACTTCGAATTGGAACATTGTAAGAACGAAATCAATCTTACCTAATTGTTAGTTTAAATGCTGTTTAGAAGTGAGTTCAATCAATAATTGTGGATTAATTTAAGAATTGTAGTTGCAAATGCAGTTCTACCTTTGTGTTTTTGGCTTGCTCGAGAGTGAGGTTTTAAAACTAAGCTTATTGATTGATGGCCAGTGGGTATTGGGTTGACATAGGTTCAGCTCAAGAGAGTGAATCCTAAACTCAATCCCGCACTTTCAGCTCGCGAGAGTGAATGGAGTAAGGTGTGGGTTGGTCTTATTTTTCTTGATTGTTGATGTTCGAGAGAAATCAACTTTATTCGGGTAAATTGTTTGAGAGAAAATTTATCCCCTCTATGGTTTAGCTTACATACTAATATACAGTTATTTCCTAACAGTTGTGATTACCCATTTGTCTATATTAGCCTATAATCGAATCATATCCCAAGAACCCGTCTTATTATTGTTATTTCGTATTGATTTTTGTTGTTTGTAGTTGATAATTAAAACTAAACCCCGTTATTTGACATTCGTGTCACCCCCTGATTTGAATTATGTTTTTATTCGATAATGTCTATTCATATGGCTAATTTAACCATATTCACACTTTACCATTAAGTCTCAAACATGTACCAATCCCTGTGGGATTCGACCCCAACTCATATAGTTGGGTTATATATTGATTAATGATCGTTGACGCTTAGAATTGGATGAAGTGTATTTGAAACGTTATTAATCAAAATGGCGCAGTTGTCGGGGAGTGGTGTTGTTTGAGATTTTTTTTTGTGAAGTTGAATTTTGTTTGTTTTAGTCATAGTTGAATCTACTTACTTTTAGTTTTGCTTTGTGTGTTGTTGTTTTGAAATAGAGTAAATGAGTGTAAACGGAAGCAATGGTAGCCAAGTGGGCCACCAAGATGACATCAGAAATCTCAATGATGTTAATGAGCCGAATGCTAATGACCCTAATCTTGTGGGTGGAGTTGGTGCCATTCGCTTGCCTCTGGCTGAAAGGAACGATGTGTTCCACATTACAAGCACCATGATGTAGCTCTTGCAATTGAAAGGGTTGTTTGGTGGGTTGACTCATTAGGATCTCCATGAGCATATAAGAAACTTTGTTGATGCTTGTGGGCCATTCTCCTTCAAGAACATATCCCAAGAGTCAATCCGGTTGAGGTTGTTCCCATTTTTTTTAATTGGGGAAGCATGTAAGTGGTTTGATACAACAACCTTACATTATAGCAGCCCATCTCTTGGATGGTACGACCAAAATTAACCGGGCATGGTATACCCGTGAGGATCAGGTGTCCCCTCTAACTTTTAAATTGACCAAGGAGCAACTTGAGAAAGACCAAGAGAGGGACCAAAACATGGCAAAGATCATGACCCAACTTGACATTTTGTCCAAAAATGTCATGGGAGCTGGTGTTAGGACTGTCAATGATGTGGGTGTTGGGTGTGTAAACCCCGAAGAGGCCAAGTTTGAAGCATTGTATAACGAGGAGGTGAACTTCCTAGCCAACCAAGGAGGTGGTTATCGTGCAAAATATCCGAGGTAGGGTGGTAACCAAGGTTGGCACAGGGATGATGTCTGGAGATATCGTAATAGAGAATGGAGGGATCGCAACTCCACTTGGAAGGAAAGAGATAGGGAAAAGGATAGGTATGTTCTTCCCCACGAGCGTCAAATGCCTAAAGATTTTGAGGGTGGCTGGTCTGAGGATATGCTCTCTCGTATTCTCAACAAGGTTGAGGGGTCCGATAAAATTTTGAAAGAGATGAAGAAAGATGTATCGACCCTTAGCTAGATGGTGACCTCTCATTCCGTCTCTATCAAGCAGTTGGAGACCCAAATGGGTCAAATTTCGTCTCATTTAAACCCAAGACAAAAAGGGGGGTTGCCTATGGATTCAATGGTCAACCCCAAGAATGAAGTTTCAATGAGGACTTGTGTCGTGCCACGATGTTAAATAAGGCGCTGCTTGGGAGGCAACCCAAGTTTTTATTTGCTTTTTTTTTGTTCTGGAAATAATTGTGTGTTGATTGTACAGGTGAAAAAGTGCACTGTGTTTGAAAAGTAGTGATTGGCTAGCAAAATGTCCAGTCGGTGAGCCCGACTTAGACTGCGTTGGACTCAAGAGATTATAGGTTGGAGTCTGTACACCTCGGCGGGCCCAAGAGCAAATTGGCGTGTCGCTGAACAGGTCGGCGATCACAACTTTGTCCGCCGTTTGGACCCCCACATTAACTGGTGGTCCTTTAAAACTCGGTGAGGTAAGTGAGCACTCAGCGTGTCACCGAGTTGTTCGGCGAGTAAAATTAATGTCGCCAAAAGGGCGAGAACTTGACTGCTTTTAAAGGCCAAAGGTTTAAAATTTCAAACTCTTTCACATTCCCTCACTTTTTAACTTTCTAAGATCATATCCGCACTATATTTTTCTATATTTTTGCATTTTTACTGCTCGTTAGTTGTTGATTTTGTGTTCGGAGTTGGAAATCTTTACCGCCTAGCATTTCAAATCTCGTATTTGGCATTAAGGGTTGGTTTTTCGAACCCCAAACTTGTATTTAGCAGTTTTTACTCTATTGAAATTGTGTTTATCTTAGTGATGTGTGTTGGGCCTCTCTAAATCCATATTTGTGTGCTTGTTTGCCGATTTTAATTTCAATATCATGCCTAAATTGCCTATATTGTTGATTTCCCAAATTTTGTGCTTTAAAATTGATCTAAATTGTTGGGTTGTGCTAAATTATTGTTGGGTCTAGTCGGGTGAAGTCTAAGTAACCCATAATTGTGCTAAATGACGTACTTTTCCTGATGATGGAGCGTTTGATGTCATTCTTAAGGGCATAATTTGTCAAACGGCCAATTTTGGCCAAACCGGGAGAAATGTGAGTACCCTGTGGGTATAGGTCTTATGGGTCTGAGTCTAATTGTGTTAGTGTATGGTTTGATTTTGTTTTCGAGGGCTGCAGGGTTGATTTTTGAAGTCGAGGTTGAAAGTAGGCACATTGGGTAGTTTGGCGAGCTGGGTTGAGCTCGCCGAACCACTCAGCGGTTCGCCTAATCCCCCTTGATCGCCTTTAATTTCTTGCAAATGTTGAGTTTTGGTTCTGTACTTTTGGTGAGAAGCCTGAGTTTGCCGAGTGCACTCGATGACTCACCGAAAGTTTTCTTTGATTGCCCTTTATGCGCCTCTAACCCTTAAAATAAACTGTAACTTTCGGCGGGATTGTCTGTGCTCGCCGAATGTTGCCAGTGATTCACTGAAAGGGCCCTCCCATCACCGATATGCCAAATTTTTTGAGCATTTTTGAACCAATCCTTTTGGCGAGCCCCATCTGGCTCGCCAAAGTGATTCGGCGAGTCACCGATCAGTTCGGCGAGTCTACCTGCATTATGATTTCTGTGATTTGTGTTGAACTGTTTCTAACTTTATATGATGTTTTTGGAAATATGGCTAGAACCAATTTGGACATGCCACCCCGTAAAAGAGCACAGGCTATAGTGATTCATGAAGGGGCAGCAAATCCCCCCAAAAAGGGAAAGACGGCACCTCCCAAGGGAGGCAAGGGCAATGACAAGAGGCTCATATCTGAGGTTCTGGAACACAACTCCTACAGTGAGGGAGAGTCCTTTGACTCCCAAGCTGCATTCTCCGAGCTCGATGATGACCAGCCGCTACATTCCAGGCGAGTGGAGATCCGTGCTAGGTCTCACCCAAACTCATCGAGAGCTCCAGGGAGCACCCCTCCTACAGAAGATACAGTGCTAGCTCTCGCACCAACTGTGGTCCCAGTGCCACCAGTACAGGGTCCTCCTCCCCAGCTACTCAACAGATTAAAATTTGATGGGTTGCGTACTATTCTTGAGAAGAAGCTGCTATCCACGAAGGGATTAGTGGGTAGATGCTCCGTCGTGAGGGACACACTCCAGATTCACCGGTTCTAGCAGTTCACCAGACCCCTCGGCCCATATATTCCTACATGGGTCTGGGAGTTCTACACAGCATATAGTGAATTGGTACCCAAGGGAAAGAAAAAGGCTAGTGCATTTAGACCGCTAAATTTTATCATGGTCCGGGGGAAGAAAGTAGGGTGTAGTAGCGATCACATAAATATTATACTTGACAGAGCTCTAGGTTCTGCACTTGCATATGAGGGCTTGGCTACTACTCAGTCCATGGATGACTTAAAGGGCTGGCTTGCACCCTTGATTTTTGATACTACCTCGAGGTGGATCGAGGCAGGAGCTCCCATCGAGAAGAAGGACCTGAATATTGTCGCTCGTTACTGGTTTGGGTTCATCAATAGCTCTATTATGCCCTCGCAAAATGAGTCCATCATTCACCACCCAAAGGTGGCCTATCTTGGATCCATAATAGCCAGCAAAATGATCAGCATGGGACTTATCATTGAGTAGGAGATTGCCATGTGGGCCAAACAGCACCAGACGTCCCTTCCATTCCCGGTCTTGATTACAGAATTGTGCCGGCGTGCTGGAGTTCCTCATGATGAGACGAGATATATTGATGTCACTCCTACATCCTCCACTGACATCTGGCGCATAGAACCCGAGTACACTCTGTAATGACCCGTAAAACGAATAAGTGAAACTAGAGCCTAACTAGTGTGTATTGGAGTTGTTGTGAGGTTTGAGAGTGTAAGATGTTGTCCCGAGCTATGGTTGAGGGGTTTAGGGGTTAAACGTCAAGGTACGAATCCCCAAGGACCACCCTAGGGGTCTTTGAGGAGGACCCTTAGCCTAACCCAAAGGCTGCCCCAAAAAGAGAATAAATGTGGTGACCTACGGAGGGGGGCCACACCCCGTAGGTCAATACATGACTCGTGGACTTATTCCATGGGTCAAGACCCTCATGTATAAACCAAATCCCCAAACTACGCTTGACCAGGACAGGGCATGATCCAGACCACGGTTCGTGGTTTGGTGGTCGTGGTTCACCCCTGCAAAAGTTGTCAAGGGTTCGGCCAATGTGGGGGGTGGTTTGGTGAATTCATGTTAAGTCTAGTTTGGTTGGGGGGCGGTTTTAATTAGTTATTTATGGTATTTTAAGGTTTTTTTAAGTATTAAAACATATTTTAAGACTTCATTATCTTAAAACCCAAAATACAAACCTCCCCTCCCCTCCAAAAGTTCTCTCTCAGAAACCTCCATTGGAGGTGAAGACTTCAAGCTTCCAAGGTCAAATCTTCAAGTTTTTTCTAGGAATTTTCTTGGATTTAATCCATTAAAGGTATGGTAGTCTTCATCCTTGACTTAGTTTCTTTCAAGGAGCCAATTTCAAAAGTGATTTCAAGTCTCCAATGTTTACCCAAAAACCCAAGATTTTGATCTATGCATGGGTTCGATTCTAAATGATTTCCAAAGATTTTATTGCATTGATTTATGAATGAATTGTGGATTTAAAGATGAATTAAGATGATTTTTCTTAGAACCCATGTTTTCCCCCAAATTCCCAAGTTTTGATTTGTGATTGAGATTTGATTGATTATGAAGTATGTGGGTTGTTTATGTGTATATGGATATAGAATGTTGAAATTACGATATTTCTCTTGCCAAATTGTATTTATCTAAGGTGTGTGGGTGAATGTGTTCCTGACCCTTGAAGGGCAAGTTATGATCAAATTACACATTGAAGTAGAATTGTGCTTGATCTATTGATCCACTTGAAAGGTGGAGGTGTTTACTTACTATGTATATTGTGGTATTGAATTGATGGGTATCTTACTTGTACCTCTATATATGAAGGATATATGTATGATCATGATGTAAAGTATATGTGTGTGATTTCAATGAATGTATAATGATCATGTTTAGAATGTAATTATGTTATGATTGAATGTTATTTCTCAATTAAAACCTATGAATGATGAGGCTATATGTGAAAGGTGATTCTCACATACACACACACTCATGATTGACTAATGAATGAAGTTTCTATGATTATGCTAATGATGATGAGTTGATTGAAAGGCTATTCTCAATTGTACTCTAATGAATGATAATGACATGTTTTGAAAGGACTTTCTCACAATATGGAATTCCTAGGTGAAAGGATATTCTCATCTGTGAATCTATGAGCTTTCCAATAAATGAATGTTGGGTTTGAGATGGGTGCCCATATGTTAGTTGAGGCAGGCTATCTAGTAGCAATCTCTTAGCCCATAATAATGAATGAAAGTAATGAATGTCAAATACTCCATGGGGAATAATGCTAAGCACCGAGTGGATATGGATTGAGATGGATACGCATACGTGAGTTGAGGTAGGGTATCTAGTAACAATCTCTTGAGATGGATGCCCATACATTATTTGAGGTGGGGTATCTAGTAACAATCTCCCTATCCCATAAACTATGTTCCCACATAGGTATAGCTAGTGGATCCACCTAAGCTATAAAACAATGGTCCTACCTTAGGCAAGTAGGAATCCCTTTATCTGGTGAGGGTGACACCGGGATTCCATGTCAAGCTCACATGGTCTATGTCGGTTAAGGCTTACCCCCACAAATAATGTTAATGAACTATGGCTTCTTAAGAATGCACTACTTAGTGTGGGTGGTGGTATGGGATGCCGTCTATGCATTGCACAAATAGGCTTTGAGAGAGGTTGTGGTGTGTTCTTTTATAATGTTAAGTGTAATGAATGTGTTCGTATGATGATGTTAATGAAGAATGTTGATCTAATGTCTAAATTAATGAAGGTGCTCTTAATAAAATGAAGCTAATGAAGAATGTGACTTATTCTTGAATGAGATGATGTATGCTATACTTGGATTGTATTATGAGTTACTTCCTTGTTATAACTTATGGTGTATGAATGTGCCTTGCCTATGGTGACTTCAAAGGAGTACTTAGTGTGAGTAGTAGTATGGGATGCTACTTAAACATTGCACAAGTATGACTTAGGGTTGTCTTAGGTGATGGTCCTTATGTGATGATATGGCTTATGTAATGTTTATATCTCATATGTATGAGTATTGTGTAAGGATAGAAATATTGAATGGTAAGTTCACTATTTAGTGACCTTAAGGTGGTACTTTGGTGTGGATGGTGGTATGGGACGCTATCAATACATTGCACAAAGTATAGCTTGAGGGTTACTTGAGGTGAAGGCATTAATGTGAAGGTAATGGTTTATATGTGATTATGTTCTAATGTGGTTAAGCGACTTGTATGTTTGTTATGGTTGAATATTATGCCTCTTATTCTTATGTTCATGAAGTTTTCTCAAAATAGCATATATCATGACTTTCAAATAAAATGTTTGTTTTAAGCATGTTTTTGCATGGCTATCATACTTAGTACTTAATTGTGCTAACCCATTCTTCTTCTATGTTTACTACAAGTGTAGGTTCCGGCATTTGAGTTAATCTCTCTAGTTGAAGCTTGGAATTGATATTCTCCAAGACTAAGTGGTATGTCCTCATAGATCGAGGACAAGTAGTTGATGTTTCCTTTCTTTTCATGTAATATACATTTGTTAGTCTTTAAATTTTAAAGGGTCATGACCCTATTTTGTTTCAAGTATGTTGTTTAGATGGCCATGTGAGACGATAGACTTCTGCTTGCTTTTAATGTTTTCGATTGTTGGATTTATAAAAGAAATTTTTTAAATTCCGCAGTATTTCTAAGTATCTTATGAAATGAATATGCTATGAGGCTTGTATGAGGCCCCTTCGCGGTCAAGTACACCATGTCTCTTCCAGGGTGTAGGCTCGGGTCGTGACACACTCGGGAGGAGGCAAACAGAACGAGAGCAACCGCGGTAGATGCATCCCCAGAGGTGGATATTGACTCTATACCTGCAGAGGCATCTTTTCCTACTCCGGGCCTTCAGGTACCTCTGCTTCCACTTCCTCCCAGGCTCCTGGTGCTTCTGTCACTTCCCAGCCCGCCAAGATTACATACACTATGATCCTGAAGATGGGGCACTTAGCCCATTCGGCGGATGTGAGGGCTACTCGATTGGAGGTTGTGGTACCATGGATTCTCGAGAGTGCTATCCTAGCTGCACAGACACCCCTACAAGCATCTATTGACACTCTCACGGTGAGAGTTAAGACTTTTGAGAGTAGACAGGGGGCGACTACAGAGGTGACCGCTTTAAAAGCTGAGGTCGCTGATTTGACAAAGGTGTGGACTACTTAAAGTCCACAGATTTCACTTCACTACTGGAGGAAGATGATGATGTGGATGCCCCAACGACTTCTGAGATTCCTCCGGCCACCACCAGAAACGTACATATGGATGACATAGAAGATGTAACAACTCGTAAAATGGTAGGATGAACTAAAGCCTAATCATTAGGGTCCATGTCAAGACACGTGTTAGACCTAGTAGTCTTGATGGTCATCTATGGATTAGTATAGGATTTCAAGGGCAAAGGCCAAGGCCAAGGGGACAAAGCCTTAGCCAAGGGCCAAGATTGCCCAAACCTTGGCCAACACTGCCTCATGACCACGGCAACTTTCACGGCCAGTGGTTTTGACCACGAATCGTGAAGTGGTCTGTGAAGATCACTTAGGCACTTGGGGGGCAAGGCCTTGAGGCCAAGCTACTTCCCCAAGTCAACGACCACTTTCACGGCCAATGGTCTTGACCACGGACCGTGAAGTGATCCGTGAAGGTGCCTTAGCATCTTTTGGCTTGGAAAGGCAAAAGGGGGTCACTACCTAGGGACCACGGACCGTGGTCCCCCTTCACGAGCCGTGAAGTTGGGCGTGGTCCCTGACGGGGCTGCCCAAATTTAGGAGTTTTAAGTAATTTCCCTTTTATTATTTATTAAGTGGGATTGATTTTAAATGGTTTATATCATAAATATAAATAGTTTCAAGTCTTAAAACACCTATTTTACCCCATTATACAAAAGACCCAAATCAAAAACCCAAAGTTCTTCCTTTCTCAATATTTCTCTCTAACTCAATGAAAAAGAAGAAGTGGGAGCTAGGGTTGGATTCAAGGCGTTTCTTCATCAAATTTCTTGGGGAATCTTAGTAAAGGTATGGTGATCCTTCATCTAGGATTATCTTTCACCCTAGAGTCAATTTCAAAGAAGTTTTCAAGTTCATGAAAAACCAAGGGTTTTACACAATCTCATGGGTTCTTTTGTCAAACGATTTCAAATAGTTTTTAATGTCATATATTGATTGTATTAGTGTTTAATTGATGATTTATGATGGAAATACTCTATGAATCCCATGATTCTTCTCAATTTCTAAATCGGTGTTGATTATGAATGAATGTTGATGGATTTATGCCTAGATTGATTTAGATTATTGAATTGTGTCATCATATATTCCTAATTATGGTGAATTGTTGGTGAATTGAGGATTTAGGATCGTAGCGTTGAAAGGGAAAGTTTGACCAAATTACTTGTTGAATTAGAATTGTGCTTGAATTGTTGATCCACTTGAAAGGTGGAGGTATTTACTTGCTATGTATATTGTGATCATGGACTTGAAGGCATAGTTTGAGGAATTGAAGTATTATCATAATGTTGTATATGTGAATGTGATGTGAAGGAGTTGCATGTGATTTCAATGATAGAATGATGATCATGTATAGGATGTAATTGTGTTGTTGTTAATAGTATATTCTCAATTGACACTCATAAATGATGATGATGGAATGTGAAGTGTTTCTATAGCGAATGTTGAATCTAGAATTGGTAGGCTCATGCATCATTTTCTTGTATTATGAATGTGTCTTGACTTGATGAATATGAATCAATAGACTATGGCATTCTTTTCATATATGGGTAATTAATGTGTCTTGACTTGATGGATATGAATTGATAGGCTTAAGGAATTCTTTTCATAAATGATCTAATGTAATGATGACTCTAGAATCGATAGGATAGTGGTATTCCTTTCTTAATGAGTTGATGTACCATGAATCGATAGGCTAGTGGCATTCCTTTCATGAGTAAAGAATGTAATGAGGGGCCATGAAGCGATACGGTTATGGCATTATTTTCATGGATACTTTAGAGCTATCCTTGAATGTACCATGGATCGATAGGCTCATCGAATTCCTTCCTTGTGTAATGATGTATCATGGGTCGATAGGCCTATGGCATTCCTCCCTAGTACACTAATGTAATGTGAATGAATTAATCCATGGGAATGTAGGATAAGCACCGAGTGGATATGGTTAGATGGACACTCTCCCAATGTTAGGTTAGAGTTCCAAGGAACATCTTCCTATCCCATAACTATGTGCCCACATAGGATATTGGCTAGCGGATACCATCCGAGCTAATGTTATTGTTCTACCTTAGGCAAGTGGAACACCTCTTTACAGTGTGGGGCTATAGGACACTAGATTCCATGTCTAGCTTTCATGGTCTTTGTCGGTTAAATGCTTTTTCCCATCATGTGAGATGTGCGTTATGGTTTCTTGAGAGGTTCTATGAAGTGTAGGTGGTAGTACGGGATGCCATCTATACATTGCATGAGTAGGCTTTGATAGGGTCATAGTGAGTTCTCTAAGTCTTAATGACTAATGTATGAAAGTCCTCTACATGAAGTAATTGAAGAATGTTGACTCCTAGATGCTTAATGTGATATGCATGCTATATTTGGGTTATAATATAAGTTATTTTTCCCTTGTCATGTGTCTCTTATGTATGGATATTGTGTAAAGGTGAAAAGGAAGGAATGGTAAGTACACTTTTGGTGACCTTAATGTGGTGCCTTGGTGTTGATGGTGGTATGGGATGCCATCCATGCATTGCACAAGGTATATGATGAGGTTTGCTTAAGGTGGAGGTCTAAGGTGAAGGTAACGGGTTACATGATGATATTTTCTAATTGTGGTATTATGACTTGCATGATGATTATACTTGTATTGTATGTCTCTTATGCTATTGTACATGATATTTCTAAAAAGTGACATAATGCATGATTTCCAACCAAAATGTCCCTTTTAAAGCATGTTTTTGCATGGTCATCATACTTAGTACATTTTTGTGTGCTAACCCATATTCTCTTATATTTACTACAAGTGTAGGTTCCGGCAAGTGATTGCTTACTCTAGATTGAAGTACTTGGATTGATATTCCTCCAAGATCAAGTGGTATGTCCTTATAGATCAAGGACAAGTGTTTAGAAGTTTCTCTTTATTTCATGTAATAGACATTTAGTAGTTTTCGATTGTAAAGGGTCATGTCCCAAATATTTTTTGAGATTGTGTCTAAGATGGCCATGTGAGACTTAGATTTCCGATGTGTCATTTTGAAAGATTGTTAAATGAATGTTTTGAATCGTATGGTTTTAAATGAAAAATTTTAATTTCGCACTATTGTGATTACCTATGCAATGAATGAATGCTATGAGTTTTGTATAAGACCCATTCGGGGTCGAGTACGCCGTGTTACGACTAGGGGTACTCTCGGGTCGTGACAAACATGGTATCAGAGCATAAGGTTTTGAGAATGGTTTTAGGGTTGATGTCTCACAATCCACGTCTAGTAGAGTCTTGTTCATCGGTCTGAGTCGCGACACATCTATGAGCAAGAGGCTGTAGGACGTTAGAAAGTTACACTTCTTTCATATTCTTGAAGTCGTGCCTTAGAGTTTAGATTTAAAGATGTCTTTTTCCTAATCCTTCTCTTGTGTTTATAGGATATGAATACAAGGGCGAACCCATGAAGAGTGGAAGAGGAGATTGTGAATGAGGGAGTTCCTCCCCAAGGTGATCAAGGCCCTCAAGGTGGCCAAGTTCCTCAAGGCAACCAAGTTCCGGTGGTTCCCCCGGACATGACTAATGAAGATATTAGGTCAGCTTTTCTAACCCTAGCCTAAGCCATGACAGTTCAAGTTAATCGGGATGTGGGGCCTACGGTGAATGCTAATGAGAATACCGTGGTCTCAAGATTAAGAGATTTTGTGAGGATGAATCCTCTTATTTTTTTGGCATTAGAGTGGGAGAAGATCCCCAAGAATTCACAGATGAAGTTTATAAGATAGTCAATACTATGGGGGTATCTTCTAGGGAGAAAGCGGAGTTGGCTTCCTATCAATTGAAAGAGGTTTCCCGAGTATGGTTCACTCAATGGAAAGCCAATAGGCCGGTTGAAGCGGGTCCTATAGAATGGTAGGAGTTTAAGGGAGCTTTCCTTGGTAGGTACTTTCCCCGTGAGAAGAGGGAGTGTAAGGTTGAGGAGTTTATAAATCTTAGGCAAGGTAACATGAATGGTGGAGGAGTATTCTTTGAAGTTTACCCTATTGTCTAAGTATGCTCCATCCTTGGTGTCTAACCCTAGAGATGAGATGAGTAGGTTTGTGACCGGTGTATCTGACCTAGTCAAGGAAGAGTGTCATACGGCAATGCTCCATGATGATATGAATATTTCGAGGCTTATGGTGTATGCTCAATCTATTGAGGAGTTTAAACTTAAGAGGATGAATAGGGATTTGAAGAGGGGTAGATCTGATGAGCAAATCAATCTAGGTACAAGAATAGAGCTCCTAACCAAGATTCTTCAAGTGCTCCTAAGGCTAATGAGGAAAAAGGTGGTGGATCTCAATTTTCTAAACCTCTTTGTGCCACTTGTGGGAAGAGGCATCATGGGAAGTGCCTAGCCGGTACTAATGGGTACTATGGGTGTGGTAAAAGTGATCATCAAGTGAGAAATTGTCCTACTCTTACGGCTAGAGGAAGGGAGGCCAAACAAGCTCCTTATGTTGGCCCGAATACTAATGCTCCAAAGAAGAACCATTTCTATACACTTCAATCCAATGAGGGCAAAGGAGCTAATCCAGATGAAGGTACCGGTAAGTTATAGTTCCCTTTTGTTGTGATGAGATCCTTATGTTGTCTCATGTTTGCCTTAGTTGGGTTTTCTCTTAAGTGGGCATAGTATGTTGAGTAGAAAGGTTGTTGAGAGTTTTGATATCCTTATCTCTTTCCTTCTATTCTTATTCAAGCTTGAGACCAAGAGTTCCTTGTAGCTTCTAGCATGTTTTGGAGTCATGACTAGTTATGAGTTTCCATGGTCTCCTTATGTTATGCATGTTTTGATGAAATATATGTTTATATGAGAAAAATGAGTTTTCATGGATTTTGTTCCTCATAATGATGTGCATCTATGATGAGTTGCCTAAATGCTTCATGAGTGGTCTTGTTGAGCATGTATAAATGTGATCTTGAAAAGAGTTGCATAAATTTCTGTATGATGTTGTAATGAGCATGATATGAGTTGGAGAAGGAAGTTCCTCTAACGAAATGAGAAAATGTTGATGTTTCGTGCATAATGAGTTTGTAGAAGTAGTTTCTACTTTCTTGAATATGCATTTAGCTTATTGATGTGTAGTTGATGTTTCCTCTTATGATTTTGCATTTGCATTGATGTGTCATGATTGTTGGGCTGCTAGTCTTGAGTCATTTTTCCCTTAAAAGTTTTTAAAGTGTCATTCGAGGACGAATGTTTTTAAGTGGGGGATAATGTAACGACTCGTAAAATGGTAGGATGAACTAGATCCTAATCGTGAGGGTCAATGTAAAGACATGTGTTAGACCTAGTAGTGTTGAAGGTCATCTGTGGATTAGTATAGGCTTTCAAGGGCAAAGGCCAAGGCCAAGGGGACAAAGCCTTAGCCAAGGGACAAGACTGCCCAAACCTTGGCCAACACTGCCTCATGACCACGGCTACTTTCATGGCCAGTCGTCTTGACCACGGACCGTGAAGTGGTCCGTGAAGATCACTTGGGCACTTGGGGGGCAAGGCCTTGAGGCCAAGCTACTGCCCCAACTCCACGACCACTTTCACGGCCAGTGGTCTTGACCACGGACCGTCAAGTGGTCTATGAAGATGCCTTAGTATCTTGGGGCTTGGCAAGGCAAAAGAGGGTCACTGCCTAGGGACCACGGGCCGTGGTCCCCCTTCACGAGCCGTGAAGTTGGGCGTCGTCCCTGACGGGGTTGCCCAAATTTAGGAGTTTTAGTAATTTCCCCTCTATTATTTATTAAGTGGGATTGATTTTAAATGGTTTATATCATAAATATAAATAGTTTCAAGTCTTAAAACACCTATTTTACCCAATTATTCAAAAGACCCAAATCAAAACCCTAAAGTTCTTCCTCTCTCAATATTTCTCTCTCTAACTCAAGGAAGGGAGCTAGGGTTGGATTCAAGGCATTTCTTCATCAAATTTCTTGGGGAATCTTAGTAAAGGTATGGTGATCCTTCATCTTGGATTAGCTTTCGCCCTAGAATCAATTTCAAAGAAGTTTTCAAGTTCATGAAAAACCAAGGGTTTTACTCAATCTCATGGGTTCTTTCTTCAAATGATTTCAAATGGTTTTTAATGTCATTTATTGATTGTATTGGTGTTTAATTGATGATTTATGATGGAAATACTCTATGAATCCCATGATTCTTCTCAATTTCTAAATCGGTGTTGATTATGAATGAATGTTGATGGATTTATGCCTAGATTGATTTAGATTATTGAATTGTATCATCATCTATTCCTAATTATGGTGAATTGTTGGTGAATTGAGGATTTAGGATCGTAGCGTTGAAAGGGAAAGTTTGACCAAATTACTTGTTGAATTAGAATTGTGCTTGAATTGTTGATCCACTTGAAAGGTGGAGGTATTTACTTGCTATGTATATTGTGATCATGGACTTGAAGGCATAGTTTGAGGAATTGAAGTATTATCATAATGTTGTATATGTGAATGTGATGTGAAGGAGTTGCATGTGATTTCAATGATAGAATGATGATCATGTATAGGATGTAATTGTGTTGTTGTTAATAGTATATTCTCAATTGACACTCATAAATGATGATGA